>JAVXUP010002593.1:0-120074 GCA_033070095.1 Escallonia herrerae | reverse complement strand
GCGATGGCACTAAGCCCGTGATGGCGCTCAGCCCATGCCGCAGTTTGATTGAGCCGGCGACGGCATACAGCCCGTCCCGCAGTTGATTGAGCCGGCGATGGCACTAAGCCCGTGATGGCGCTCAGCCCATGCCGCAGTTTGATTGAGCCGGTGACTGCATACAGCCCGTCCCGCAGTTTGATTGAGCCGGCGATGGCATGCGCCCGTGATCCGGTCAGCCCATGCCGCAGTTTGATTGAGCCGGCGACGGCATACAGCCCGTCCTGCAGTTGATTGAGCCGGCGATGGCACTAAGCCCGTGATGGTGCTCAGCCCATGCCGCAGGGATAGGTCCTCATGCGGGAGCACTGTGGTGGAGCAATACTTAGTGCCGGGGGCACGTATCATGAGAGGGGCGCAAGGGCGCGGTGTCGACTGTCGCGGAGCAATACTTAGTGCCGGGGGCACGTATCATCAGCAGGGCGCAAGGGCGCGGCGACGACTGTCACGGAGCAATACTTAGTGCCGGGGGCACGTATCATCAACGGGGCGGAAGTGACCATCGGTGTTGAGCGCGGATGGTAGAGAGCGCGATGAGTGATGTCGGGGGTTTAGGAATGACTCTTGCAAGGCAAAAGGGTGGCCGACCCCCTTGAGGAAGGGGCGGCCGACCCCTTGGGTTGGAAGGGGGGCCGACCCCTCACAACAAGGGGGGTGGCCGACCCCCTTAGGAAGGGGGTGGCCGACCCCCTTAAGAAAGGGGTGGCCGACCCCCTTAGGAAGGGGGTGGCCGACACCCTTAGGAAAGGAGTGGCCGACCCCTTCCTTTTTCCAACAGTTTGACTGTTGATGTCGCTGCACTGGTGATGCCTGCGGATGCTCAAAAGGAGATGCGCTTTGACTTGGTTATGGCGTTGAATATTTGACTGGATGATGTGTCGCGCGACGCGGGCCCCTTAGTGGGCCCCCGGGGTCTGGCCAGAATAGGGTATGAACATAAGCCCCCTGCGTGTGGCGTGCGCGGAGGGGCAACCCGAGCGGGCGCCGCACGCATAAACACGTGGTGGATTTGCGACGCGCGCTGATGCGAAGGGCGTATGTGTACAAAAATAATTTTCAATTCAATTTTTTTTGTCTATAAATAGTGAAGGGGGGCGAGTTGAGAAAGAGAGAATCATTTGTGCCTCATAAGTTCAGAGAGAGAAGAAGAGAGAGAACGAGATGGTGAGAGAAGGCAAACAGGTGGCCGAGGGGTCGGCCGTGATGGGGGTCGGCGAAGCCAGGGGGTCGGCCGAGAGGGAGAGGAGAGAGGAAGGGGAAGAAGGGGGGAAAGGGTTAGTGGGTCGGCCGCGAGGGGGGTCGGCCAGCCTGGGGGGTCGGCCCCACGGGGGGTCGGCCAGCCCAGAGGGTCGGCCTCATCAGGGGAAAGAGGGGGAAGGGAAGGAAGAGAGGAAGAGGAAGGGGAAGGGGAGGGGGGTCGGCCGCGAGGGGGTCGTCGGGGTCATTGGGTGGAGCGAGGGCCGCGCCTGCCGAGCCGATGCCTATCCCGAGAAAGGTTAAGCAGAAGATGTTCGCGAAGCCGCGGGGCGCGGCGGCTAGTGCATCACGACCATCACGGGTCATGACGACAGAACCCGTGGCCCCGCCGCCGACAGATGAGGCCAGAGTTACGGCGGGTGGGGAGACAGCCGTGCCCTTGACATTTGACGATAGCGGAGTGAGGTCGTACGATCCGGAACCAGACAAGACGAACACATTGCTGGGAGTGAGGGGCGTGGTACCGCAGGTTCCTGACCGTGAGTTGTGGAGGGAGCTTGCCATCCGTGTGGCTGATGGAGCCTTTACAGTGCCGTGGAGCGGCCCGTCGATGGGAGAGGAGCCACGGGTACCGTCGCCATATGTGCGCGCTCCGAGCTGGGAGGAGGCACCTGTGATGTCGCCGAGATGCGTGTCAGGATTGTTGGTGGAGAGGGAGGACATGCCTTGGGCACCTATAGTGTTCAAGGGGCATGGCGCGATGCCGACCGGGTGGGACTTTTGGTGTCAGCACATGGTGGCAGGCGCTACTACAGAGGTTGGGGTTGCTGCCGGCGGTGGATATTACGGGTAGGGGCCTGGAGTTGTATAGGGACACGCCCGGTATGACTTTGCTGCTGTCGAGGTGGAGCACTCAGACACACACCTTTGTGACTGAGTTCGGAGAGATCGGGCCGACGCTGCTGGACGTGATGATGTTGACAGGTCTGCCGATGCAGGGCGAGTTAGACGCACGTGTGACGCGGCTCAGCGGTGAGGAGCGCTTGTTGCAGACACAATTGCTGGACATCTTAGCAGAGACGAAGCAGCACCGGAAGGGAACATACGGTGGATGGCTCCGACTGTTCTATGGTGTGGCGCAGGCGAGGCCGGGGCAGAGATTGGGCACTGCTGCTCACTTTGTGATGGGGCCGTATCACAAGGACGAGCGGTACGAGATGGTAGCTTTCCTGACGATGTTCCTGTCGAGGTGAGACTCGTACTTCCCGTAAATCGCATTCATGATTCGATTTTATTCCATGTCGCGTGTAATGAGCTTCTGCTTACTTGCAGGTTTGTGTTTGAGGGGACGCCAGAGGACGGCATTTCTCCGAGGGTGATCCCCTTGGCGATTCGGATGGCGCAGGGTAGGCGCGTCGGACTAGGTCCTGTGTATCTGGGCACTCTGTACTCACGTCTGGATCAGCTAGTGAACGACGTGAAGCGGTCGCATGGGCGGTATCAGGTGGCTACGTACGTGGACTGGATGTTCCTGCAGCGGTACCTGTACGAGTGTTTTCCAGATTATCGTCTGGTAGGATTCCCGCGCCAGCATCCGGTACCGACGATGAGGATGGTAACGCATGGTGGCAGATCACAGGAGGTGGCGGTGTGGTGCTGCGGATCACGGGCGTTCGCATGGTCGGGCATCAAGAGGCCTGATTGTCCGTTATCACGGTTGGTAGACTCTCGCGAGGCGTGCCTGGCACGGCCATACAGAGATATGCATTCGTCGTACGGGGTGCCCCCTTGGTTGCATGGACAGGAGATGACGAGGGACTTGGCCAGTAGGGGGTCCTTTGCACCGGCGGACGTTGTGCTCCTGGTGGCCTATTTTTTGGGTTGGCTCCCGGTGCTGACCGACGATGGTGGGAAGCCCACGGAGAACGTGTATTCTGTGGCCCGGTATAGCCCAGATCGGTTGTCGCTGGCGTTCGGCTACGATTTGGAGCCGCCGTGTGGGTACCGCGGCCCGTGGAGTGTGACGACCGCGTTTGGGTATACGCGATATGATAGAGTCCGCGAGTGGCCGGTACCGGTGACAGAGTGGAGGCGGCCCGGGACAGCGGTAGCGGGGGCAGTGACCGTGGGGTATGCGCAGTGGTGGGAGCGACTACGAGCGAGTTGGGCGGAGTGGTTGGCGCAGCCATCGGGCACACGTCGGCTGGTAGACGTGTTTGCATGTGACCGGGCATTGAGTTTGGTATCAGTGACAGCTGCGCGGCAGGCTGGCATGCTGGCGCTAGTGTCGGGGAGTGCCGCTGGGGGCTCTGAGAGAGATCCAGGCGAGGAGCCGGACGAGGAGGGCGACGGGTCTGAGGATGAGGCTCCGGGGGAGGATCGCGGAGGAGAGCCATCGATGCCGCCACCGCGAGTGCCAGGGGCCGCTGTCGGCGCTGAGGGTGAGTATGATGGAGAGTGCTCGTCAGACGAGTGCAGGCGCCTCGGGTTCACGCCTGGCGGGGTCGAAGAGGCCGAGGGAGGAGTCGGAGGAGCCAGCGTTGGAGGTAAGACGAGCTGTTACCATTACAATTACATCGTCTTTCTGATTATATCTTGTTTATATACAAAAAAAACATAATAAAAGAGTTAACGTATTGACGGTTCCTTTGACAGGAGTACGATGAGCAGACGGTGGAGGGAGTTGGTGACGCTGGCGCGGCTGCCGAGGCAGAGGAGGGGGTGGCGGTTGAAGTAGACGAGCTGGCGCGCGGGGGTGCGTCGGAGGCGGTTGACATATCAGGGGCTGGCGTGAGCGGCAGGGTGAGCCCGCTGCCGGGAGCCGAGGAGAGAGTGGAGGATGTGTATGGAGGAGCAGTCGACGAGTCGCTGATGTTTGATGCCAGTGGCTACTGGTGGACAGGCACAGAGGCGGAGGCTGCGGGGGTTGAGCAGGAGGATCCGGTGGAGCTGGAACCCGCGGTGGCACCCCGTGCTCGCGAGCAGGAGATTCCGGCGCAGCCTGTTGCGGAGCGTCAGCAGGACGCGTCGTCGGGGTCAGCTGTCGAGGCGGGGGCGACATTGATGGCGATGCACTCGATGACTGTCGGTGTACAGCCGGCGGGTGGAGTGCGTGAGAGGCCTGCGGCAGTGGTGGGTGGTGCAGTGGTTGGCGAGGCGAGCAGGGGATCGTCGAGCGGGCAGGCCGACGTCGTATCATGGGAGAGCCTCCAATTGCCCGCTGAGACAGTGCGCCAGTTGGAGTCGGTGAAGGCGGCCTTCCCGCAGACGTTTGAGGGAGTGACCGTAGAGAACCCCGTACTGCAGAGGTGGGTGTATGCAGGGTTCGTAGAGTGGTTACTACCCTTCGCCAGTGTTCCTACGACAGGCTGGTCGACGGCGTTTATTGAACGGTCGCTGACGGAGTTTGCGCCATTCACCTCTCTAGGCTTGCAGCTGGACTGGATGGCTGATTTCTTGAAGTCGAGGAGCGAGGGCAGTGCCATGGTGGAGAGGATGGCCTTGGTGCGGATGGAGGAGGTGCTACTCGAGAGACGGCGCGCAGGGCTAGAGGTGGAGCGGTCGGAGATTAGCGGAGAGTTGGTCGTCATTGACAGGGAGGTGGCGGATATAGAGAGGCAGTTGACCGAGCTGCAGAGACGGCTGAGTGACCTACAGAGGCGGCGCGCTGATGTGGAGGTTCGAGAGGCTGAGCGTCTGAGGCGGCAGGCTGAGCTCGAGGCTGGATGGTCGGCGCTGCAGGATCAGCGTCACACGCTGGAGGCGTTTAGCTCTCATCCGGTAGCAGTGCTGTTATCTAGTTTTCTGTAGGACTTATGACGAATTTGATGTATGAACCGCGCCCGATAGTGGCCAAAAAAAGAAGGATGTACATATATTTTTCTTGCTGGCGTCATGAAGCATGGCTGCGTGTTGTCCTATTGTCATTTATTGTGGTTGTATTGCGCTCTTGTTATTTTGTTGTTACGATTATCAAATGTCTTATGTTTGATGGTTGTCCAATGATGTTCCCTCTTTCCGTCGAGGGCACACAGCACAGTGACTAGGAGTAAAAGAGGCAGGCTAAGCAGAAATATATGTGCAGCGAACAGACTGCGTATGGATAATGCTTGGCTCAAGACGTTGTTTCATAAAAAAAGAACTTGTAATGAGCGACGAGGATTACAAGTCAGGGCATGCATACAACAAAATATGGTGCGAGTGTTCCAAACTGCGTGTGGGAGGTTGCGACGAACAAGCTGCAGCTGGCTATGCGTAGTATTTCTTCAGGTAGCGACCATTGACAGGGGCTGTGAGTCGCCCGTCGTCTGGGTCGAGCAGGAGATAGGAGCCGTTGCTTCTGGCCGTGTGCACTTCAAGTGGCCCTTCCCAGTTGGGTGCGAACTTAGGGGCTGACAGGTTGGCCCGCACATGCTTGGTGGCCCGGAGGACAAGGTCGCCTTCCACGAAGGAGCGGGGTTTGACAGTCTTCCCGTAGGCTTTGACAAGTTGTTCGTGGTGTTTCTTCATTCGGCGCATAGCGTTGGCTCTTTTCTCATCCAGGCCTTCAAGGGCCATTATTCTGGTTTCCTCCTCCCCTAGGCCGCTACTGAGGGCTAGTCGTGCCGAGGCGACCGCGACCTCGGCGGGTACCACGCACTCGTTGTGTGGCCTTCGTGGCTGTGTGTCTGGAGGTTCTGTAAGCCCAAAGGGCATGGCTCAGCTTTTCAGACCAAGAGCCGCTCGCGTCGTGAACCATGCGTGACAAAACGCGCAACAGGGTTTTGTTGGAGGCTTCAGCTTGACCATTGCCTTGCGGATAGTAAGGGGTTGATGTAGTGCGCTTCCATGAGAGTCCGAACATCCCGGTTGATGAATGGGGTGCCGTTGTCGGAGATGATGCATCGTGGGATGCCGAAACGACAGATGACGTGGTCACGCAAGAAGTTGGCAATGGCGCCTCCCGTGGCTTTTCGCAGAGGTATGGCCTCAACCCACTTCGTGAAACGCTCCGTTGCGACCATGATCCATATAAGGCCTTTTGACGGCGGATGTATGGGGCCAATAAGGTCAAGAGCCCAAGAGTGAAATGGCCAAGGGGCCACGATCATACGAAGATCGGACGTTGGGGTATGCATCCTGTCGGCATGTCTCTGGCAGGGCTGGCAATGTCGGACATGAGTGATGGAGTCGGATTCCATGGTCGGCCAATAGTACCCTAACCTTAGCAATTCTGCGTACAGCTTACGCGATCCCTGATGCTCCCCACAAGCACCATTATGTACTTCATTAATCACTTCCACGGCCGAAGCACCTTGTAAGCAGCGTAGGGTGCGCCCTGAAAACCCTTTGCAAAATAATTTGCCTTCCGTCACGAAATATCTGACCGATTGGCGCTTGACAGATCGTGCCGAGCCGCGATCCGACGGTAGGAGCCCATGAGTTAGGTATTGCAGGAAAGGCTGACGCCAGTCGCCCTTGACGTTAATGACAAGTGCTTCCGCACTATCTGGTGCATACAGGCATTCTGAACAATCCCGTTGTACATCCGAAGCGTCCTTGGCCATGGACGGCCAAAAGAGGCCCATGCGCTGGAGACGACGGTACAGAGGGGGGCCGTCGAGGCCACAACATTTCTGGTGGCCGAGCTGTAGTTTATGCTTTGCTTCCACAGGGGCCAAGCACCTAGCCAGAGTGCCTCCGGGACATCGTTTGTATAGGACGTCTCCCAACATTAAGAAACCTGTGAGGGTGGAGGTGGACGCAAGAGATGGTGCCCTAAGTTGGTTGACGATCGGCTGCCTCCAGTCACTGGCAGTAGTGTCTTTTGGGACTAGGTTCAACGCCGTGCATGGTGCGGCTCTTCTGATGATGGTTAACACTTGTTGTTCACCGTCAAACTCAATCTTCGATGCGATCGTGGCCAAGCTGTCCGCATGTCGGTTGCGGCACCTGTTGTGATGTTCATATTGGACATGGCCAAGTCTTCCTTCCAAGTGTTGTACTAGGGCACGATAAGGCGCCAGAGCTGGCTCTTTGACCGCGAACTCTCCGTCAGCTTGTTTCATTATCAAGTTTGAGTCCCCCTTTATGCATAATGACTTAGCCCCATGCTGGTAGCTAGCATGAGGCCGATGACAAGGGCCTCATATTCGGCTTCATTATTGGATACTGGGAATACGAGCTTGAAGGATAGGGATGTGGTAACACCCTGTGGATTGCGAAGGACTATACCGGCACCCCCTTGCCGGAGGGGAGCTCTATCAGGACCTTTGCTAGTGGCTGAGCCGTCAAACTTGAGTATCCACAAGTCATCTATGTCGGAGATCAGGGCCGTCTCCTCCCCCGGTAATTGATCTGAAGTCGGTTCACACTGTTGTCGCAGAAAGAAGGCCAGGAGATCGGCGAGTGCTTGGCTCCGTAGAGCTGTAGGGTTTCTAATGGACAGGCCAAACTCGGCTAACAGCAATAACCAGCGGGTAAGTTGTCCAGACAAGGCAGGGCGTGTGAGCATGTATCGTAGTGGATCAGCCTTGGTGACAAGCATGATTTGGTGCGACAAGAAGTAGTGCCTGAATTTCTGCGAGGCATAGACCAAGGCGAAGCAATGCTTCTTGAGCTCAGAATAGTTGGCTTCGGGTCCCCTGATCGATCGGCTGAGGTAATAAACTGGACGCTCTACCCCGCCTACTTCTTGGGCCAACAAGGCCCCCACGGACCTGGGTGTGGAGGTTAAGTAAAGCAAGAGTGGAACACCCCGCTGGGGCACGACCATGGTCTGTGGCGACATGAGGATCGCCTTGATCTGTTCGAATGCTCGTTGTTGGGGCACCTCCCAACTCCATGATGCGCTTTTGTGTGTCAAGTGCCGAAAGGGCGTGATAAGTTCGGCTAAGGCAGGATAAATCGTCGAAGGTAGGAAATCTTGTCGAGGAAGCTCTTCAACTGTCTGGTGCTCATAGGCGAGGGCATTTCTTGGATAGAAGCAGCTTAAGAAGGGTCAACGTCGATCCCTTGTCGACTAACCAAAAAGCCGAGGAATTTGCCAGAGGAGACTCCAAAGGCACATTTCAACGGATTCATCCGCATGTTGTACTGTCGATAACGATCGAAGACCGCTCTCAGGTCCGTGAGATGATCGCTTTCCCTTTTAGACTTGATGTCGTCGACGTAGTCCTCCACGGTACGGTGTATCATGTCATGAAAGATGGCGGTCATGGCTCGCTGATAGGTAGCACCCGCATTCTTGAGATCGAAAGGCATCACTTTTCAACAAAAGTTACCCATTAGAGTCCGAAAGGCTGTCTTGGCGCAGTCGTCCGGGTTCATTCGAATTTGGTTGTAGCCGGCGAAACCATCCATGAAGGACAAGGTCTCGTATCCGGCGGCAGCTTCCGTAAGCATGTCGATATTAGGTAGTGGAAACTCATCTTTGGGACACACTTTGTTCAGGTCGCGGAAGTCAATACAAACGCGTACTTTGCCGCTCTTCTTCTGGACAAGGACGATATTGGCCAGCCATATGGGATGAGTAATTGGTTCAATGAAGCCGGCTTGTAGAAGTCGCTCGATCTCTCGCTTGATCTTCAATTTGAGTTCTGGACGGAAGGATCTCGGATGCTGTCGGACAGGGCTGAACCCAGTAGCGATGTTAAGATGGTGCGTCACCAAGGCGGGATCCAGCCCCGGCATCTCGTTGTAACTCCACGCCAATACATCGCAATATTCACGGAGGAGGGTAACCTTTTTCTCTCTTTGGCCTGGGGCGAGTTTTGTGCCAATGTATGTCAATCGAGGTTCCTTACCTGGGTCGGCCAGGTTAATTTCTTCAAGATCTTCGGCCTACGGTCGAGGGCCGTCTTCATAGCAGGGTGGGGCAGCGCCCGGAGTAAGTTCGAGGTCTGGAGGGCAATGCTCGGCCGTACATCACCATTCTGTTTTTTCGGTCGAGTCAGAATCGAGGGGGTCAGATGACGAACCACCAGGGACCCCCGCACACCGTCATAACTGGTAAATCACTTTCCCATCTTTGACGATGCGTCGAAAGGTAGGTTCAGACTTGTGCTTTTTTGACTTAGGGGATGAGGGCGGAGAATCGGTCAAGACTGCATGTGGCGGCGAAGAAGCTGATGTTTTGCTCTTATTGTTCTTCTTAGATTTGGACTTGGACTTGGGAGGTTTGTTTCCGCACAACTCGTCCCATTCTGGCAATTTGGTGGAATGGATGTGAGTGGCGTTCTCACCATCCAGGGAGAGCTCAGTGAAGAAAGAGGCCTCGGTGAAGCAAGACTCTACATATTCGAAGGGTACCCTGGTTGCGGGGATCGTTAGTGCTACCTCGTGTCCCACAGGACCAGCCACCAGTTTTACACATTGATGGTACGTTGAGGGAACAACCTTGTTAACATGAATCCAAGGTCGTCCAAGCAGAAGGTGGAAGGAGGATACGCTGTCTATCACATGAAAAGTGGTGTCTCGACGGACAATGCCAACCATAAGGTCGACGGTGATGTGGCCGAGGGTAGACTGGGGGCCTTGCCCGAAGCCAGTAATCTTGACAGGGTCACAGATGATCTTCCTTGGTGGTATGCCGGCTTGCTGTAGGGTGATGAGAGGACTGATGTTGATTGAGGCATCGCAGTCCACTAAGGCGCGACGAAAGCCTGTGCCCTTAATAGTGCATTCGAGGTATAACGGTCAGTTGTGGTGTTCAATTGGCGGTGAGTCCTAGTCTGAGAAAATGAATGCGGTAGAAGGGACATGTCCGAGCTCAGTTTAGGCAGTGAAACGTTCAGGACCGAGGCCTGTGGTGACCTCGATCAGACAGTTTGAAAGGTAAGTCCGTGCCGTGGGTGAGAACCCCATTTCATAAAAAAAAAAGCTTTTAATCTTCGTCATCTATCCGACTGAGGATGCTGGTTGAAGGGTGGGAGGAATACAAGTTGTGACCATATAGGAGACCTCTACAGGAACTTTGGGGACTAGAGGCTCGGCGTGGTCTGTAACGGCCATGAGCACCTGATGCCCTCGGTTGTTGTTACCATGGTTCGGGTAAGTGTCCTTACGCACGTCATTGTTCTTCCGTAACTGTAGTTCGCCTGACGCGACCTTTCTTGCAAAGATGGTTATTAGTGCGTTGCAGTTTTGGAGAGGATGACCAAGGGCTTGATGGAAGGGACAGTAGTTGGGCCGGGTTCTTTCTTCGTCCGTGATGGGGATCCGCATAGGTGGTAGTCTGAAATTGCAGTTGTTAGCAACCCATTCTGTCAAGAGTTCTTTCACCGTATTCAGGTCACATGGAAAGGCAGGGGGTCTCCTGTTGTCTTCGTTTGTCAGGGCGTTGGTCCCTATCCGGGAGCGGACGCTTAGAGCCAACGTAATTGCTGACACTGTTATGGTTGGTGTTGTTGCTGTTGCTGTCGCGCTGAGCGCTAGGTATGTTTGTCGAAGCCAGCAATGCATTCTGCGTGCGAGTCCTCCATGGTTTGACAGGGCCGATCGTCTCGTAAGTACGTCGCGCTGCTTCCTTGAGGTGCCCCCAAGACCTTAACTGCAAGTTCTCAATGTGCACCCGGTAGATGTCGTTCATGTTTTTGATGCATATGGGGACCAATGTCTCGTCCTTGCTGAAATCTGTACACTCGAGACACTTAAGGTGAAACGTTGCACATATTTGGTTAAGTCTTCGTCGGAATTTTGGCGTATACTGGCGATGTCCACTATGGTGACGCGCTCGGTTTCGTAGTGGAATTTGTCCAAGAATAGTTGGGCCATCTCATCCCAAGAACGGACTGTCCCTGCGGGGATTTGATGATACCAAGTGTATGCCAAGCCCGTGAGGGATTTGTGAAACTCCCTCAACTTCAAACTATCGCCTGGGCCATATTGTTCCAATGAGTCGACGAATCTCCTCAAGTGCTCACAGGCATTGCCTTCGTGCCCGTTGAAGAGCACGAAGGTGGGTTGCTTGTATCTGAGTGGGTAGGGTACAATGGCCATTTCGTTGGCATACGGCGTGCGGTCTGTCCGCTGAGTAGCGAGCCGGGTGCAGACTGCTGTGACAGCCAGCGGGAGGAGTGCATCGAAGTCAGTTTTGGAGACATAATGAGGGAGTGGCTCTTCCTGGCCAACTAGCGGCTGATGGCTAGCTGGGGCTCCTCGAGCCCCCTGACGGTGCAACTAGGTAGATTGGTGGAGCAGGAGGACAATACTGGGCAGGCGTTGCCACAGACACATATGCGGCAGCGTGGGTGGCTGGGTAAGACATGTCCACCACCTGGCCGGTCGTTTGATGTTGCTCCGTTAGGTAGGGGTTGGGCTCCATCTCGATGGACTCATGAGTTTCAGAAGAACTTCTGGCCGGTAAATGCTGTGGCGTAGTAACAGGGATGATTTGCTGTAGCACCGGTCGAGGATCCAGCTGCGGTATATGTGATGGCGTCGCGGGATGCAGTGTGCCAGCTATAGGCAGGGAGGATGTCGCAAGCCCTAATGTCAGAGGTCTGGAAGGCCGAGGCGGTAGTGGTCGCGAGACTGGGGCCTGGGCAGCGTCAGGGGATAGTCCAGGTCCTGTGGGCTGGGCTGGTGGAATGACTTGCTGTGAGGCCATAATCTGCATGGATCTCTGCATTTCCTTCATAGCGATCATGAGAGTGGCTTGCGAGTCTTGTATGCTGGCTATAGTAGGAGTGAATTGCTGAATGGCCGCATTGACTACAACTTGCAAGTCAGACGTGGGGTGGCCTTAGGGACGCAGGGCGCTAGTCCCCTCTTGCTCGACCGGGTGGTCCTCTTCTTGCACGGGATGGATAAGGCTCTGGCTGGTAGCCCTCGTAACTCGCCGTTTCATAGGCATGATGCCTAAGTGCAGCAGACTGCAACACGATGTTCACCTCCCCAGCGGAGTCGCCAAAATGTTGATGCGGAAAAGGGTTTGATGCTACGTGGAGGTGCCACAAAGGATGCAGTCAGAGTCAGTTTCCAGGTAATCAACGCGGGAGACAGTAAGGACGGCGTAAGGGCTGAGAGCAAGGCTCCCCAGACAAGACGCGAGGGCTGGCAGCGCCGCACAGACAGGGGGATGACGAGCAATGCCGACAGTCGACGGTCCGTCGCGGAGTGTGCAGCGTCGAGGGTTCGGGGACGGGAGTCCAAGTGTGTTTCTCTCACTAGAATTCCAGAGAGAATGTCTTTTTAGAGAGAGAAATTTAAAAGTTCAAATGAGAGAAAGATCATTGAAAAAGCTCCAAAGTCCACTATTTATAGGCAAAAATGTGCATGTGTCATAAGTTGACATGTGTCACCCCTGGGAACGACACGTCGCCATGAGGGGCCAAAGCACTGATTCTCTGTTGGGACTGCCCGTCCCTACGTTCGTGCTGCCCTGCCCTTGCAGCATCTCTTTGCCTGTCTGAGGAGACTGATCATTTGCGGTAGCATGGTCAAAGTAGCCCGTTGCCCCAGCCACCAGTCCAAGCCCTTACTGAATCCCACAAGGTGCGTCAAGAGATGCGCAAAGAAACTGACAGCGGTGAGGGTTGCCCCAGTAGCCAACTGCCAGGCGGACTAGGCGTGTTGCCCTCTAAGGACCTGCTCCCGTCCCGGAGTGACCCGTGGGTCATTGCCCTGGTGGTGTCGATGATCAATAGCAACATGAGTAACATGAGTGACCATGGTCACTGCTTGGTGCTAAGTGTCCGTTGCGGTGAAGTCTTTGCATAGGAGCTCCCAGCAAGTGTGATTTTGGTGGCTTCAAGGTTGTGCCGACGATGGTTCTAGGGTTGCGAGCTCATCCTACTGTGAGGACCATAGCCCTTGGTGAATGAGCCGGCGACGGCTTATAGCCCGTCCCGCATTTGATTGAGTATGGCGACGCCATACCGCTTGTCCCGCAGTTGATTGAGCCGGCGATGGCACTAAGCCTGTGATGGCGCTCAGCCCATGCAGCAGTTTGATTGAACCGGCGACGGCATACAGCCTGTCTCGCAGTTTGATTAAGCCGACGACGGCACTAAGCCCGTGATGGCGCTCAGCCCACGCCGCGGTTTGATTGAGCCGACGATGGCACTAAGCCCATGATGGCGCTCAGCCCATGCCGCAGTTTGACTGAGCCGGCGATGGCATACAGCCAGTCCCACAGTTGATTGAGCTGGCGATGGCACTAAGCTCGTAATGGCGCTCAGCCCATGCCGCAGTTTGATTGAGCCGGCAACGGCATACAGCTCGTCTCGTAGTTGATTGAGCCGGCGATGACACTAAGCCCGTGATGGCGCTCAGCCCATGCCGCAGTTTGATTGAGCCAGCGACGGCGCTTAGCCCGTCCCGTAGTTGATTGAGCCGGCGATGGCACTAAGCCCGTGATGGCGCTCAGCCCATGCCGCAGTATGATTGAGCCGACGACGGCATACAGCCTATCCCGCAGTTGATTGAGCCGGCGATGGCACTAAGCCCGTGATGGCGCTCAGCCCATGCCGCAGTTTGATTGAGCCGGCGACGGCATATAGCCCATCCCGCTGTTGATTAAGCTGGCAATGGCACTAAGCCCGTGATGGCGCTCATCCCATGCCGCAGTTTGATTGAGCCGGTGATGGCACTAAGCCCGTGATGGCGCTCAGCCCATGCCGCAGTTTGGTTGAGCCGGCGGCGGCATACAACCCGTCCCGTAGTTTGATTAGCCGGCGATGTCACTAAGCCCGTGATGGCGCTCAGCCTATGCCGTAGTTTGATTGAGCCGGCAACGGCATACAGCCCGTCCCGCAGTTGATTGAGCCAGCGATGGCACTAAGCCCATGATGGCGCTCAACCCATGTCGCAGTTTGATTGAGCTGGCGATGGCACTAAGCCCGTGATGGTGCTCTGCCCATGCAGCAATTTGATTGAGCCGGTGACGGCATACAGCCCGTCCTGTAGTTGATTGAGCCGGCGATGGCGCTAAGCCCATGATGGCGCTCAGCCCATGCCGCAGTTTGATTGAGCCGGTGACGGCATACAACCCGTCCCGTAGTTTGATTGAGCCGGCGATGGCACTAAGCCCGTGACGGCGCTGCCATGCCGCAGTTTGATTGAGCTGGCGATGGCATACAGCCCGTCCCGCAGTTGATTGAGCCAGCGATGGCACTAAGCCCGTAATGGCGCTCAGCCCATGTCGCAGTTTGATTGAGCCGGTGACGGCATACTGCCTGTCCCGTAGTTGATTAAGCCGGCGATGGCACTAAGCCCGTGATGGCACTCAGCCCATGCCGCAGGGAGAGGTCCTCGTGCCGGAGCACTATTCCAGAGCAATACTTCGTGCTGGGGGCACATATCGTCAGCGGGGCACAAGGGCGCGGCGACGACTATCGCGAAGCAATACTTAGTGCCGGGGGCACGTATCATCAGCAGGGTGCAAGTGACCATCGGTGTTGAGCGCGGATGGTAGAGAGCGCGATGAGTGATGTCGGGGGTTTAGGAATGACTCTTGCAAGGCCAAAGGGTGGCCGACCCCCTTGAGGAAGGGGCGGCTGACGCCTTGGGTTGGAAAGGGGGTCGACCCTTCACAACAAAGGGGGTAGCCGACCCCCTGAAGAAAGGGGTGGCCGACCCCCTTAGGAAAGCGGTGGTCGACCCCCTTAGGAAAGGAGTGGCCGACCCCCTTAGGAAGGGAGTGGCCGACCCCCTTAGGAAGGGAGTGGCCGACCCCTTAGGAAAGGAGTGGCCGACCCCTTCCTTTTTCCAACAGTTTGACTGATGATGTCGCTGCACTGGTGATGCCTGCGGATGCTCGAAAGGAGATGCGCTTTGACCTGGTTATGGCGTTGAATATTTGACTGTTGACTGGATGATGTGTCGTGCGACGCGGCCCCTTAGCGGCCCGCTGGGGTCTAGCCAGAATAAGGTATGAACAATGGGTTTAACTAGTACCTATATGAACTAGTCAGGTATATATGCATATGTAAAGCGTATCGAGCACTGCCCGGGTGGCTTTGCTTCTGTACTGCTCATTTCAATTTTCTTATTTATGTTTTATTGCACTTGAACTGTTTTGAATACTATCTATTCTTGCTTTACTATGCTTTAAGTGTTTTGAAATGATATTTATTTAAGGAATTGAGTTGATACTCATCCTTATGCTTCTATTAAAATGCTGTGGTTTTCTTTGAAAATTATTTTGAAGTTATCATTGATTGTATATAGAAAATCATTTGAATCGCTCTGTTTCTCTATCTTAAAAAGTTTTATTTGGCTTAAATATAAAATCGTTCGAATCATTTTTATTGTTTTAAATCTTTGTGCGACCTTACTGGGCTCTCAAAAGCTCACTCTCCTTAGACTTCCTTTCCGCAGGTGACAACCAGCAGTAGGTTACCTGAGCATGGATTAGAGCCCAGCGAGCAAAAGTAAAGGAATTAGGTTTTGGTATTGATCATTAGAACCCCTGAGCGGGTAATGAGTATTATTTTAAAAAAAATTCTAGACTTAGTTTGATGTATGATTTATGAAATCCTACTGTGAGTGTTGGCTGCTTAAAGGTTTAATTGCTCTGATGATGACTATCCATTTGGTTATGGGGTTATAATTGTCTTAGTGTAATCGATCGATTGTCTAACGTTCTGAAAAATTCCGGGATGTTACATTGACACACGGTATCATTTCATCCGTGAAAGCATTACCAAGAAGGAAGTCCAGGTTAAGTTTGTGAAGTCCGAAGATCAAGTTGCGGATATCTTCACAAAGTCCTTGAATAGAGAAGTCTTCGAGAGGCTACGGACTGACTTGGAATGAGAGAATCAAGCTTAAGGGGGCATGTTGAGAGTTAATCTTGATTCTACAAGCTATGACAATTGATGAGGAAGAATCAAGACATGAATAAAATGAAGAGAAGATGAAAAGTGAAAAGTTATGGGAGTTAATCATAACCTTTGAGTGATTAAATACGGAGATGAAAAGTGAGAGTTTAGGGGAGTTATCTTTTAGGACATAAATGAGTCTTTAAATGTCTTAGTATAAAAAGGTGTATCACCTAGTTATTTGGCAAGTGTGAAAAAGTGAAATGAAAGATAGAGTATTGTAATGAAAAGAGTGAGTGAGTTTTATGAAATAGAAGTGTTGATTGAGTAGAGAAAAATATCCAAGCGTGTTTCTCCACTCCACTTACTCCTACTCTTCCATAATACCCAAAGTATTTCTGCTGCAAATATATCTCTGTTGTATTGCGCCCACCACGCAACATTTATTGTGTCCAATACATTTGAGCTTATGATGTTGTGTGAGAGTATCCCTAGCTCTTTTTGTCCTGATCGGATAGACGTGATAGAATCATCTGGACAGTTAGTGGTTTTGGGGAGTTCTCCATTGCGAGTACATGGAAAGCCCCTCGAGCCAAGCGTTTAGCTAGATGGGCTTGCCTGTTGTCCTGTAAGTGGCGTGTTCCACGTCATAACTTCGTTTTATGGCTAGTCCTTAGGGAGGGGTTAAGTACGCAAGATAGATTATTTGCTTTTCATGCCATTCCTAGCATGAACTGTGTTTTCTGTCGTATTCCTTTTGGTCCCATGATCATCTATCTTTTAGTTCCCTTTTCAAGCATAGATTATGGTCTATTATTCAAAAGAAATGTAATTTTAACTGGTAGGGTACGATTGATAGAGCTTCCTTTAAGTGGCAGGGTCTTGAATTTTCGGCATCGGTTTGCTAGATAGCTTTTGCAATGCTAGTGTATTACAGAAAGAGCAAAATTTTCGTTCCTTCCATAATCAATGTACTGATGTGATTTCTTTTTCTACAGATCTTGTGCATGTCATCCGGTGGAGGTTGCTCTCTTGTAGGGAAGTTGCCAATTCCTCAACTAACCGATGGTTCCAGGGTGAATGACAGCTCCCCAACTCCATATTTTCTTGATCCCGTCGACGTAAAATTTTGATTATATATGGTTCTGGGTGGGGTTAAGTCTCCATCTTTCTCATTTTCCTTATATTATTTTCTCCTCTCTTAGGTTAGTAAGATATGGCACTTGGCCATGGGAATGCTTTAGGGCCACTGCCTTGGGTAGCTTGATAGAGGTATGAGTGTCTTTTTCTTGAGTGATGAGTGTGGATCAGTGGTGGTTTGATGTTGTGCTGTTATCATACCTTTTATCGATGAAGGGGAGTAAGATCCTTGCAGGTATGGCTCTTTCACTTATCTCTAGCTATTTAAGCCAACCTATTCTCTCATTCTTCTTTTGGGGGTGAGGTCTTGGTAGCCTCTTGGCTAGATGGGGTTTCTTTCCCCCACTCACTTGTTGTTTCGACTTATTTGGTGCTCATACCCATATCCATGCTATGTCTGGATATGCCCCTTTTCCTTCCTCCCAGGGGACCTTTTTGTAGGCAGACCCTAGTCTTTTGTTGAGGGGATTTGACCTTCCTTTATTGGTCTATGATATGAATGTGGCTGTCCTTATTTGCACATAAACTATACTAGCTATGCTTGGATCTTTGATACACCTCCAAGGTATGCCCAACAGCTAGCCCAGGGTATGCCCCACGTATCTGTTTGCTAAGGACCTATAGGAGCCTTATATTATATGTTAGTGTACATATGTAATATCCCAAACTTTAGGAGCGGGTTAAAATATCCATCGATGACCCGAAAAATAAACGGGCGCTAATTTTGAGCAATGCTTGGGTATTAGTATAGTATAGGAGCTTAAAAGAAATTTGCAGTAAAAAAGTGATTTTTGAAATTTTGGGAGCATTTTCAAAAAATTAGAAACTTGAGGGGCTATTTTGTATTTTTTGAAGATTAAGTCTTAGGTGTCGATTTTTCAGAAACTTTGGTGTATGACTAATCTGAATTTCATGTAAAATAAGGATATGTTATAAAGGTAAATGAAAGAAACAAATGAAAAAAAAAAACGAAACCAAAAGAGGAAACTTTCCCTTTCGGGAAAGAAAGAACAAAAACAGAAGAAGAAACAGGGAGGAAGGAAACACAGGGCAGAGAGGAAGATAGGGCTCGTGGAAGCCAAAATCAGAGGAAAAAGGGAGCTTGGGTGAGTTCTTTAGGGTTTCAGGGTGGCCAGTGTGTGTTTTGGGTGTTGACTGTGTGTGTTCTTGGCTATGTGCATGTGTGGGTGTTCTTATTTCAGGTGTATGTATATTTTGATGATCCGTGGGTTGAGGGGTGTGATTATGGATTTAAATTGTGTAAGTAGGTGTTATAAGTTATCCATGTACGTGATTTTTAGTGATTACGGACGAATTCTTGGGTGTCTAGGTGAGTTGGAACAGCCATGTCTCACGGCTGAAGGAAGAAGAAAGTGTGTGTGGAAAAGGTGCACTAGTGTGTGCCTTTGATTTCAACAGTACTTGTAATGGTCACTAAAGAAAGGATTATTTTAGGTAGTTTTCTCATAAATTTTTATAAATGATTGATTTGAGCCATAATTGGACAAAGTCCGAAAACTGTAACCCCTAATATTTTTATGAGATGTACGCTCTAGAATTTGTTTAGAATTTTCAGTGTCTGCGAAGGGCGCTAAATTAAGGCATCGATGAAATGAAATTAGCGAATTATTTAACATAGTAAACCAAATTATTTTATTCTGAAAATTTTATGAAAATCCTATTTTACTGGTATAATTCATTGTATAAAAGTTTGGACCATTCCGAGGCCGATAGGTATTTTTTGCGAAACTAGCCTTTTAATGCTCTGTCTGGACACCGGTTCGGGATTTTCGGGCAAAAAATTTCTAAAATTCTGTTTAGACCTGAAATGATATTAGGATGCTTAAAATAGCGTTTTAAGATATTTTGAGATTTTTTCGGTGCCAAAAATTCCCAGGGGTGTTTGGTAATTTACCACCCCGAAGCGGTATTTTGGTAATTTTACCTATAAGAGGTATTGTTAAGTAAATTTACATACAGTAAGATTATTTTAGAGACTTTGCTTATGAAAAAGTCATTTTGAGAATTAAAGTGTAACGGGGGTATTTTGGTAATTTCACCCCGAGGGGGTATTTTGGTAATTTTACAAGCAAAAGGTATTTTTGTGTAAATTGATATATAATAAGGTTATTTGGATGATTCTACTTACGGGTAGACCGTTTGGATGATTTAAGTCTGAGAGGGCCATTCTGGTAATTTTACGTACGCGATGCGAGGGGTTCATTTTGGGAGTATGTGTGAGTTCGTATTAAGTTATACTTTTGTTCTGTAGGTTGTATTCTAATGGTTCGATTATTCCATTTAAGTTAAAGCTAAAGACTTCTGGTTAGGATAATTTAGCTGCGAATCCAGGTAAGGGATTCTATCTGAACCTTGGGTGAGGACTTTGTCCGAACCCTTATTTGATTGCTGGTACTCGTAAGTACTCCTTTGATATACTTATGACTAATGTCGAATTCTGAATTATGTATGGATATCAGTATGATATTGCCAGAAAACCCTAATATTGAACCTAACTCGATTATTTGGAATTCTTGTGATGTTCACATGTATTGCATGCTAAGCAAAGCTGATCATTGTTTGTATTCATTCTTCTAAATTGTTATGTCTAAATCTGATATCTATTCGCAATCATTTTTGTTGTTATCTGTGATTTTTCTTCTGAAAATTCCGAATGTTGACTTATGTCAGTATGATTATTGTTATTAGAACCCGAATTAATTTCGGGGATATGAGCTTATGTTAACGCTCATTGATATTGTTGATTTTTTGTGTTGACCTGGATTTCTGTTCTGTGGGAGGGCGTAATAAGGCTGGTCTGAATCCTGCATGGAATGCAGGTTAGTACCCAAGTGGACTAGTAATTATTCTGATACATCATGCATATGCTTTGCCAGAATGGCATCGCGACCGCCCAGGATCAACGTTGATTTTTGATTTTATCTGCTCTGTATACTGCTGTGGCTGTTACGAAAATGTCTGAAAAGTATTGTCTGAAATGATTTGTGCTTCTGTTGAAATCCTTTGGAAAATCTTCATTGTATTTTGGAAATTATGACTCTAGAAATGATCTATTATTGATTGTTTTAGAATCCATCGTGTTTGTTCTGGTTCATTTTGGTATCTATTTCTGATGAGTTTTTTGATCTTTTTGGAAATCATTGAGTCTTTTAACCATCTGAAGTATTTTGGGAAGTTTCGTTGGTTGTATTCTTTGGAATCATTTTGTAATGCTATTGTTAGTCCTGGTAAAACCTTACTGAGCTCTTAAAAGCTCACCCTTCGTTTGGCTCCCTTCTGTAGGTGATGATCAAATGTAGCAAGTACGGGAATGGGTTAGAGTCTGTGTGAGATTCCGATGAGCCCGCCACTTCCGTGTAATGAGACCCTGATGTGGGTCTGTACCATTACCTTGTTTATATGAACTCGAGTTTGTAGAGAACCTAGGTTTAAAGGTTTAAGTTTAAACAGTTTTGTAATCTGGCACTTGAAGAACTTGAGTTGATGTGCAGTTAGATGGTTTGAAATACGTGTTAGTGGACAGGTTTGATATGATCTAGTAGGTTAATGACCCGGGAGTTTGGGGCGGCGGAGCTTCGAATTCTCGGGGATGTTACAGTTGGTATCAGTGCAGTTCAGTCTTGTGGTTTTAGAAGTATAGGCATATGAATCTATAGTCATGGAACCACATGGTGTAGGTAACATGATTATATGGAATGGTATTCTGGTTAACGAAAGCGGGGTAGGATGATGGTAGCGTTAAGAAGTCTGCCTTGACTAGTCATTGTGTTGTTCTTTATACCCGTGTTGGTATAACCCTGATAACTGTTTATTGTATCCATACGGTCAAAATTTGAAGCTCTGGTAGCGGTAATAGTATGGAGGGCCTAGTGGTTCCTGATAGATGAAATTCCAAGAGGATTGTATAAGATGAAACAGGGAAATTCCCGGTATTAGAAAGACCTGATCAGATGATATTTTGATTGGAAAATGTACTATATGGGTATTATGATTGTAGAGAGGCAACCTACCCAATAGAGGAAACAACAGAACCTTAGAATTGATAGTTATGATTCTGAAGACTATGAACCCGATTCCGACTTTGATGACATAGGATTTGGCAACTGGCAACTAGGAGTATCGAATTTGGTTCAACCATAACCATAACCTTGAGATAAGAGTATCTTGGGTGATCTTAATAAATAAAATTATTAGCTACAGGGGGTTGTTGGATCCCATAGGGGCAGTGAACAAGATTAGCAAAGTTGAGGAAACTTTTGAGCAACCGATTGTATAAATTTTGAGCAACTGTAAGCGAAGTGTTGAAAGATTGAATTTGTTGTATATAGACTAAGAAGGGAGACCGATTAGTGTTTGAAGATGGTAGCGAAAAGTCTGACTCATCAGCAATTGATTGATGTCACTGGGGAACCCTTTAGAGAATTATTTTTTACCGATATCTTGCGAGATTTCGTGAACAGATGTGAGAGAGTTGTTAATGTGAAATAAAATATTTAGAGTTGATAGACAAGGTTAGGATGAAATTTCTTGTTTTGCTAGATTTGCCATAAGGATGTTATTGATGGAGGCAAATAGATGTCATAAGTCTGGGGGTGGCTTAGGTCTGAATTGAGAAATAGAGTGATGCCAGCTCGATTGACGAGCAATATGGAATGTTTTTTTGGCACGTGTTTTGAAACAATTTAAGATTGACAATGGAGGAAGGCATGAGTAAACAAAGGGCAGATATAAGAGAGATGAGTAAGAATTTTCCCTAAACATTTGTAAGAGCTGACAGTTGTGAGCAAAAAGCTTTTACAGTTGGCATCGTGCAGTGCCTAAGGTTAAAGATTGGGGCAGAATCAGAAATTCAGGTTGAATTTGGTTCAGTGGTATTGAGATCGGGATAAAGTTCTGGAATTCGATCGAGGCATGATATGGGATTTAGGGGAGCGCAGGATGAAGGCGCTCGATCAGCTCAGAGTACTAGAGTTGAACCATCGCAGAGTTCTGAAGTTTGACCTACAGAGAATATTGGTTAGGGTGGCAAGTCAGCTTTTTTAACCACCCATGTGGTAAATGCAAGAGAAGTCAAGGTGATGAATATGCTATAAAGTGATCGGATGATGTGTTAAGCAAGGCAATGTGAGACATTAAGTTCGAAACTGTTTGCTTGTGAGAAATAATCTGTTGATACCCATAGCTAGTGTAAGAAAGAGCGTTACTCCTTGGCAGGAAGAGAATAAGGTCAGTAGGGGCTGAGGCCCAGAATATTAGTTAGAATTTGTGTAATGTCTATTTAGGATGTTGTTATATCCGATGACATAATGCCAGGTACACTACATGGTAATCCATTAGATTTCCATATATGGTTTGATTATGGAGTGTCAAGTACCTTCGTATCCCTTTCCTTCGCATAGTGATTGAAGGTGAAACTTATCTGTTAGGAACTGATCTTGTGATAGGTACTCCATTGGAGAATCCTTTGACTGCTTCTACGATTCTCTGTAACTTTACTATCCACCTAAAGGATAGAGATTTTTTTTCTGTGGATCTCATGATATTTGTTGTTCGAGGTTTGATATCGTGTGAGACATGAATTGATTACACTCTAATCATGTATCTGTAAGTTGTTAGAGAAAAGCCTAGTCAAAGTTAAGTTTGTGATTTGATTTATGAGTAGGAATAGTATTTTGGAAAATGACTGGTGTTAAGACTAAAAATTTTGGTTTAAGGGTACAAGAAGGGATTTGGAATTTTGCTCCGTCATCTCATTCATTCTTCTGTATGTTGAATTCAAGGATGACTTAATTGAGTGTCAGCTTATGCTGAGACGTTAGAGAAGATGTCATTCATGCTGAGTCGTCTTATTCCTTTTCTAGATATTTATCTTTTCCTTTTGAATCTATTTGGCCTTGATGGGGTAGTATTTGACCCACTGGCCATGGGGAAGTTATGAATCTTATTAAGGACCAATAACTCCTGATTTTGATTCCTCTGAGTCATTGGGTTGACTTTGCTTCGCCAGACCTATATCATCGTTTTTGTGTCCGTCGTTTCTTCTGGAATGTCCTAGAATTCTGTTGTGAACCCCGAGAGCCAATATGCATGATTTTTTAAAGATTTTTTTTGTTTTGATTGCCTGAGTGCGATTATTATTATCATTATTGGTATAGTTTCCCCTACCTGGATATGAGGCTAGGTAGATTCCCAAGCCTCAGATAATATGTGAGCGAGAATAGACTCTGGGAACATGGATTAGGTTTGGATAAGCTATTCAATGATTTGGTACAAGATGAAAATTTTATTGAATCCGTGATAATGGACAGCTGGTTATCTGAATCTGGAACTGAAAGATTTTAACGGTTTAATTGGAACAGATGATTGAAGGATAAGGCTATAAGATTTTTGTAAATAATGTGATTGTGAATCAGAAGTGATGTGATAATTTAGAGCTTTAAACCTTAGTGAAAGTGCAAGACATGTGAGTGCAAGATCATATTTTCCCACACCCACTACTGCGTCACGGCAGTTGGTATTCTCTTCTTCTTATTTTTAAGTGGGTCTTCTTCCCCCCCTTTTTTTCAACACACACACCACCCACATCTTACTCTAATCTCACTCAGATATACATACACTAGCTATACACATACATACCGACAAAATCACACACAAAGGACACATACACACACACACACACACAGACTATGACCTACGCACTTCCCACACCCACTGCTTCACGGTAGTGGGTCTCCCATTTTTGTGGTTTAACACACTCCTGCCCACCCAAATACACACACATAGGTTCACACTCACACACACACACAAAAGTCATGCACAAACACTCACCCACTTGCAAACACCCTCAGGGCAATCTCTATTTCTGCCCTCTTCACCATACTCACGCACCACCATGGTTGTACCCACAAACTTCTCACACGAAATGCTCACACATGCATTTTATTTTCCTGCACACACACACACACTGTCAATGCACCCACCATTTTTCACACTCATTAACAAGAACACATTGATTTCATAACAGGTCTCATACCGACAGTCCTCCTCGTGCTCCTTTCTCACAGTTATCAAACCCATGCACTCACGTATATACACACAAACATTCATGAGCACAGTCACAGCCACCATGGTTGTGGTCTGCTTGAACGACACCCATAGTCTCCTCACTGTAAAGTCCCTTTTCAAAGCCATAACCCAGACACATCCTGCGCAACCGTGACACCCCACAGACACCCCTTTACAACCCCTTTAACCTTGAATAAATCTGAGAAAAATTGGCAAGAAAACTTATCCAAAAAGTAGTTTCGATCCCCGAAAAAGCTTCTTTAGTCTCCTTCCTTCCTCTCTCTCTCTCTCTCTCATGAACTAAGTGAAGGAAAGAGTGTAACACCCCAAAATTTTTCGGAACGTTAAACAATCGATCGATCTCAATAACGCCACAGGCTATCAGAGCAACTAAACATTTATCAAATCAAGCTCTCAACTGACTGTCATAAATGATACATCAACTAAGTCTAAAAATTCTTAGATAACAATCACTACCCGCACAGGAGTTCTAACAAATAATACCAAAAATTAAATTCATTTTCTTTCGCTCGCTCTAATCCATGTTCAGATAACCTATGGCTGATATCACCTGCGGAAAGGAAATCAAGGAAGAATGAGCTTTCGAGAGCCCAGTAAGGTCGATCAAAGACTTAAAAACAATTAAAACGATTCGGACGATTTTACATTTAAACCAAATAACAACTTTTAAACGGAGAACATAATGATTAAAAATGATTTTTCTATATACAATCAAACGACAATTTTTAAAAGGGTTTTCAAAGAAACCCATAGCATTTCAATGTAAACATAGGGAGGAGTATCAACTCATTTCCCTTAAATAAATAACCATTTTTAAAACACTTAAAGTGCAATAAACATATATAGGAAAAGTTGAACATGAGCAGTACAGAAGCAAAGCCACCCCGTCAGTGCTCGATACGCTTTACATATGCATATGTATACTGACTAGTCCATTTAAGTACTAGTTAAACCCATCCAGCAGACCATCATTATAGCTCCCAAGTTACTAACTCATGTCGACATTGAGAAGCAATAAATGCATTTGAAAATAGTCAAGGAATTTAAACACAATTCAAAATGTTCTATAATGATTGAATAAAGTAAACATATGAGAATAACGAATTCCAAACGATTGCTATCAGGCTCAAATTAGGGTTTCATGGACAGTTTCAAAACATCTTTTATATCAAACATAAAATAAAATAAATGTAGTTTGTAAAAATTTTCTATAAGCATTTGAAAACAGAGTAACGAAATAGGGTTCGGATAGAATTCCTTACCTCGGTCCAAGCTATATAATGCTACGCAATCTCGATCAAGATTCTCTGAATAAACCTAGATTGACAATCCATTTGTTAGAATACAATCTATACTAATATGCTATAACCTACTATTCACTAGCCAAGCGATGCTCACTTCCAACTCTGAAATCGCTCAACTTAAAGCGCGCCTCGCACGCTGCCAACCTAACCGAGAACCCTGTACGCTCTTTAATGCGTAACAGCCTTCCAAATTTATTATAAATTACAAAGAAAACACTTTTTATAGTTAAAACATTATAAAAAGTCAAAATATGAATTATCTGAATTTTTGAATATTTTTGAATTAAAATAATTTCTTTAAATGCAATAAAAACCCATAAATTGTCAAAATTGCTTCTAGCTAAAAATAAAGTTCCATAATTTTTGTAACAGCTTTAAAATATTATAAAAATCATAGAAATTTAAATCAGAAACTAAAAAGCATTAAAACTATTTTTTAAATATTTATTTTGCTAAAAATAATGCGATATGGAAACCATGGCAATTTAACCCCAAAAATCATCAAACTTTTACTGAGTCTTACTTATACCATAAAGACATTACTATAATTTTTCCCATAGCATTTTAAGGGTTTAAAGATTCCAAAAGACTTTTCCAACTCTGAAATTATAGAAAATACTAACAATTCCTACAATCTCTGAAAATTATGAAATTTTGCCAAGAATTGTAATATGGTCTAACGTATCATACTGTAAATTTTCACTTCCTAATAATAAGCGTGAGCTAACATATACACGTGTCGAACTTAACGCTAACCCAATATTCGCTCCGCTCTTCTTTCTTGCACTTCAATCATTTCACCACTACCCCCACTTGTTCACACATAGTTTCACACCCATCAGAACACCTTGTTGTTACTTCTCTTTTCTCTTTATTCCTTTGACACATCCACTTACACACTTCTATATATTGTATATATACACTCACCTCACTACAATATATATATATATATATATGGACACATTTGCCATGCTCATATTCATACTTGAGCACCCAAACAACTACACTCCAACCCAGCCGAAACACACACTAAAAATGCAAGTTACACCCACATATATTTGTATCACCTCACACATCCATTCACTCAAGCTCATTTCCACTCACTGCTTCACCCATTTTACACACACACTCTATTATATTTATATATACACACCACTTCACACGCCCACTACTTCACTTCTTCCTCCATTAACACACACGCATTCACTCACACACAACACACCTGTGAACACTCAAACCCATAACACATCATTTCATGCACCTCACAGCCCACACAATGAAACACATGCATACACATGCACCCTTCTCTTGAACACACACCACTCTCACGCACATAAACACTCAACTGTTGTTGCCCCCTGGCCGTAATACTATACCCATGTCACTCACGGTTCAAGGCCCTCACGCCCATGGCCATTTCCTTCCACACCCACTGCTGTCCCACGGCAGTGGGTCTTCCCTTCCTTTCTTTTCTTTTCCAGTGCACCCACGAACCCACTTGTGGACGCACCAACACAACAGGTCCATAACTTCACTCACACATGCATACTTACACACACTTTAAGGTATAAACTAATACACACATGCACAATATGCCATTACAGCAGCTGTTCCGTCCCCTCTACACGCACAATGCACACCTTAGCATTCATTTCACCTTCCACTCAAACCTCATATGTACGGCCTTGGCAACCATCCCTTGGAACAACTACAACACACTAAGGCACACAAACTCCCACACCCTGTACCCAACTACCATCACAACAGTCCCCTCTTTACACGGCAGCCATAACTGTAGCCCTTCCCATCGGGTTTCCTAAGTGTATCAGCGCACACCCATATACAACGCATCTACGTGTAACCCAAACCCATGATATATATATATATATATATATATGTGTGTGTGTGTGTGTGTGTGTGTGTGTGTATGTATATCTATATCAAAAAGAAGCATGGTGTTCAAGAGATCTCACCGGAAAGTTTCCCCGGAAGGTGAATCCTTCGATCCCTTCTCTGAAGACTCCTCTCTCTCTCTCTCTCTCTCTTCTCTCTCTCATTAGTGGGTATGACGGGCTGGGAGGTGAGTCTTTAGACGGCTGCTAGTTCATGCTACACATTTATATATGTTAAAAGAAACCCTAGTTGTAAAATGAAAACCCTACCCCAGTCATTTGTCGCTAAATCTCTTGCCCGAGCTATTACCGTGAACATGATACAAAATAAAATTATTTACAGTAAATTACGTGTTAGGAAAATTTATGAACGGTTGTTACGCTACCCCGGATCCTTATTGGTTGCTAAAGGTTGCTAAAAAATATCGACGTTAGGTAAGAATATTGTCGCTAAAAGTTTACCCATAAAATTTTGGTCACACTAATCACTAACATTTAATTTGTCGCTAAAAGTTGTTAGAAAAATATCGGCGCTATGAAAATTATATTTGCTGCTAAATTTTTTAAATAACTCCAAAAAATAACGGGGTGTTACAAAGAGAGTTTGACAGCTGCCTCTCAAAGTGTATGTATATATATATTAAAACCCTAAAGTGAAAAATTACTAAAAAGCCCCTAAACAATTTTTTTTGGTAGTTATTCAAAACTTATCCGGAACTTTCTATTATTACGACATGGCCCAAAAATAGTTATTAGCGATAGATTAATGTACTAGAAAATTTTAACGGGTCCTTAGATAACCCAGTTACACTAATCGTGGCTAAGTGTTGCCACATAAAAAAAATCAGCACTAAGGAAAAATACATTCGCCGCTAAAAACTTTAAATAAATTCAAAAAAGTATCGGGGTGTTACATGCATGTTCTCAGACTAGGTTAGGTTTACTTGTCAGCTCTTGCTGTGTGAGATTTACTTTTCTGTTATATTCCTACGGTATGCCCCTTGATATGTTGTACTGTCGTTTCATCGACTTATATACATATATATTTTTATTTACATAAAAAATTATAACTCAAAATAATGTGCAAATTCCAATAACAATGAGTTAGATGAATGATATTTGACTAAAGTTCTCTCTCTCTATAAAAAAACATTCTAACTTCTCTAAACTCACCACACATCTCGCCGCTTGCAAAGGCACAGGGGGAATTTGGGGGGGGGGGGTGCTATAGATTTCTCCCCTCCCCTGCCTCCCTCTAGACACCCTATTTTGTAGTTAATAAATTGTGCTTCATTAGTAATTAGAGTTTCTTATTAAACTTAGGCCTAGTTATATAACTTAATTAATTTTTGTCCAATCCTTTCTAATAAAACTTAGGTCTACTTGTCAAGGGCATGTGCGTAGTCCAGTCTAGTCGAATTATTCAGTCCATTGTCTAGCCCATTTTCAAGTCCAGTAGTCAGGCTTAGTCCAGTCCAATTAGGTCACTTTGGTCTATTTTTAGATTTTTTTATTGTGTTTGGATAATTAAGGGAATTGTTATGTGCTTTATCCTTGATGTAGGGGATTAAGTCCTTGATTTATATGGTAGGAAGATAAATACGGAGTATGCTACATCTCACCTGCACAGTCAGAGATAATGACCAAAATTAGGGTCAGATAATGCCTTGAAATCCAAAAATTATTATAAAATTATAGGATGAACTGGATGGTTATTGACAAATCGACCGGTCAAATGACTTTTGTCAATCTGTAATTTTTATTGTATATTTTGACTTATCTCTAGATTGCAGATTGGCTTGGCCATTCTTATCAGTTCTGGCACCCCCAGAGCGCTCTAAGTAGGCCCTTTTGGCCTTCAGTTCCAGGGTCTTAGTTATAATTAAGCTTTTTATCCCTAGAGCTGTTATACCATTTCTTTGTGAAGTGGTATATTATCTCTCCCAAGAATTAAGCCCTTTATATTCGTTTAAAAAGGTTCTTAGTCTTGCATCATGGATTCTCAGACAGCATTCTCGAGTCATCCAAGCAAACAAATCCTGGAGGTAATTTTTAGAAACTTTCTAGTCTAACTCTTTAGTCTAGAACTGTCTCCCATTTTTCAGGATCACATTTCTATTACGAAAATCATAAAAAAAGTCTTTTCATTTCTCAGCCAAGTCTAAGACCGAAGTGTAGGTCGTCTACTGTAGGACCAGGATCGAACTACGATGGTTTTGATTCCAGTTAGTCCAACTAGATACATAGGCAATTTGGCCCCTGATATCGAGTTCAAGTCAATAATCTAACAATAAAATTAGGTTGTTGTATTGCAAATTTACATGTTTTAAATGCCAAAAATTAATAAAAATAAAATAGAGACCGAAAGAGCATGGCGGGTGCCTAAGAACACCTTCCCGCCATATAAATTAGTCCCCAGACACAATTCTCTGCTTTTGATGGATTTGTTGTCTTCTGGGCATCTTAGAATCATTTCTCGATTTTTCTTATTTTTACTTTACTTGATGTAAATAAGATGGTGACTCCAAAAAATCTTCCATGCTGGGAGATTTTGTTCGAGGCGGTTCTCTACAGTGGTGACCTCTTATCTCTGTATAGCAAACATGTATTTCACATAAGGGTGCCGTGTAGCAAGCAAGATTCCTCCCCAGAGGATATGTAGGAGGTCCTGTAAAGGTTCAACCTCATATCTGTGTGTAGCAAACATGTATCTCATACAATGATGCAAAAGTCTTTTTTTCTTCTAAGGTCGAAAAGGGGCCGGTTAGTCAGAGGATATGAAGAGTCAAAATATTGAGTGAAAAACTGGCCGATTAGTTAGCATGTTTTAATTTTTGAAGATTGAAGTCTCAAAAATAGGTAGGTTAGTCAGCAGTTTGACTAATTTTAACTAAAAACAGATCAGCAAATTCATTTAGATTTTTGTGCGATATTTAGGGTTTTTCCACCACTTCAATTACTCTCCAAGAATGACTTCTATTCATCAAATCCTACCCCCAATCACACTGCGAGGCCATAAAATCTAGGATTCCCTTCCATTCTTCCTTAGTTTCTGAGAAATCATGGAGATTTTACAAATTAGAAGAAGGCATGAGGGTGGGCCTCAAATCGTCACCTCTCACGATTCTGGCCGAAGACTCGGACGGACGATCACTCCTGCTTGACTCTAGATCAAGGAGTACACCTTAGCAAGCACTTTTTTGTGGATGAGGTATGTTTTCTAATGACTTCTCTCTAATTACATACACCAATTCACACTTTTCCCACATAAGTCATCCTCTCATGCAAAGTTGAGCTCACCTATGTTATTTTACTATGCACTTCATGCACAAATGGGATGGCTCTTTGAGATATTTCCTTTTTCTTAGTTTTGCAGCCCCTTCCCTCGAATATACGAAATAGGGGATCCCCTAATTTGGTGAGGGAATGGTGGGGGTAAGGTACCCAAATCTGTAGATACTTGGATAGTCGGGACCAGCTTTGAACTCTTTCCTATATGGCTTACATTTCACCCATTGCAAAAAGCATCTGTTATGCTCGGCGGAGCGTTGGTGGGATTGCACTAACACATTTTGCCTACAGTTCAAGGAGGCCATGCTTACCCCATAAGGTTTTGCGAATATCACCGGTATTCGCGTTCGATAGAGGCTTATTCCCTTGGCCTATGATCTCGACAAGGACTGAGACCTCGTGGTCCAATTACTTAATTTTGAGCCGTCCAACAAAAGGGAGGTTCCATCTTGCTTGGTACCCTTCATTCCGATACAAGGGTATGACCTTTGGGGGTGTTGACTGGCTAACAATCGATCAGTACATCCGGGCTTTTTGTTATATGTCTTGGGGGAGACATTATTTAGAAATAGAGATAACTAAGTACAGTTGTGGTGTCTGAGGGCTTTGGAGGATGTAGAGGAAATAGGGAGTACCATTGGGTACTCCCACGAAGGCGCATCTCTATCGTTCTATAGGCTCAGTGTCCAGAGCCAGTCCTCGTGCTTTATGAGGTATCTGACATCTAGGAGGTATATCTATGTTTTTAACTCCTTTTTGATCTCATGCATGTAGGAAGACATTTTGCTCACATGTTACCTCGGTTCTGAGGTTTGGCCGGGCTTTCAAGGTCCTAAGATCGTGTGCTCTGCAATTGGCGGAGGGGCACATCGGTGAGATTGAGCCCGAGATGTTTCGATAGAACTTTTGGGATGAGTAGGTATGGGCCAAGTGGGGGTATACCAGGAAAGTTTTGACAGGTTGACTCAATGCCCGATGAGTCATCTATTTACTTTAGCCTTTGAATTCACAATCAGCTCTTCTCCTTTCATCATCCTTCTCCAAGTTAAAGCCGACTGAGGCTTACGCCTAGGAGTTTGCACTCATTTAATGCAAGGTGTTGTTGGTGGGATACTCCAAGGAGGAGTTTTATCTACGAGAATGGATGTGCTCTCCATGCATCATATGGAGTGGTTGAGGAGGATGTAAGGGGTTAGGGTAGCCGAGATCGGAAGGGTAAGGGGAAGAAGGATGCAGAAGTCTTCAGGCTCAAGAAGCTTGCCTAAATCCAGACATTAAAGCCAAGTCTCAACTGTGCATAATTTATCATTTTTTTTCTTTCATTTTAACCTCATGAATCTCTCTGTTATAGGTCCTAAGCTCAGTGTTGAAGGATGTCGATAGGATGATACATAATTTTAAGGACATAGTAGCCATTATACGAGATCTGCTTAAGGTGTATGGCCGTCTGTCGAGACGGCAGAGGTGCCTACTCTCACTCCTCCAACGCCGCCTTTAGGTGGTGGGTCGAGTGGAGGACAAAGTTCTACGAAGCCTGCGACCCTTGTGGCTGCCACTCAGACTCCTACAAAAAGAGCTCTGGTACCTCGAACGGGAGGTCAGGTAAGACGAGGGTGACTAACCAGACTTTTTGAGGTAGGTTGCCTTAGCCTGCACCTTTGAAGGGAAAGGAAGTTTCTAGTGGGAGCAAAGGAAAAGCTGCAGCACCTCCATCGCCAAACAAAGACGCAAATCTTCTAAGGTTGTAGCGGTCTTTTGCATGACCTACAATAAGTCTGGATCGATCGAGCCTGTGTACTGGAGTGATCTCCTGATCCCGAGGAGGAGGAATATGAGAAAGATGATGAATCCTTAGGATCTAGCGAGGAGGAGAAGCCTAGCCCAAAAAAGACCAGAAGGCGTTGATATGTGGACACTTGATAAGCTAGAGTAGGAATTAGGTCCATTAGGGACTTATTAAACTCTGATGTAATGCACACTATTTTCATTCTTAATAAAGATTTAGATCAGTAATTTCAATGTATATTGTTAGTTTTGATGTATGCTCACACATTTGCACGAGTTGAAAACTAGATTGAAATTGGGGATTGAATTGAGTTGAATTGAATAGGTAAAGGGTTCTCGATGGGCTGTAGAAGCCGCCAATAAGAATATCAAGAACATGTTGAGCAAGATGACAGATTCCTGTACAAGTTGGCCAGATATGCTTCCCTACACCCTCGAGGTTATTGGACATCGATGAGAACATCAACTGGAGCTACCCCATACTCGCTAGTCTATGCATGGAAGTCATCCTCCAAGTGCAACTGGAAGCGGATTCTCCAAGGGTACCGTTAGAGAATCAAGTAGCCAAGGAAAATTGGACACGACACAAATTTGAAGAACTAGCACTGACAGACGAGAAAAGGCTGAAAGCCTTATACCATATCCAGGGTTGCATTGGGATTTTTTTTGATGTTTTTGGTATTCCTTAGATTTCACCCCTTGGTCGTTAGATGGATCAAAGCATATGTCTCTTCAACGAGCTTTTTGATCATCATCAAAGAGGAATCTAATGAATTTTTTCAAGGTAGGCGTGGTATCAGGCAGGGGGACCCCATGTTGCCTATCTGTTTGTTATCTGCATGGATGTTCTTACAAGGATTGTAGTGGGTAGTCAGTTTCACTAACCACTAGAGGTACCAGAAAGATGGTATCTTTCAGCTTACTTTTGCTAACAATCTCATGCTTTTTTTGTCGAGGCGACCTTGAGTCGGTTCAGGTTTGAATCACGGTCTTAATGTTTTTCAACAGTTTCTGGGTCTTGTTCCCAATCTTAATAAAAGTCATGTATTCTTTTCTATCGTTGACCCTAACACCAAGGCCTTGATCTCTTCTTGTCTTGGCTTTCTAGAGGAGGAGCTCCCTAGTATCTGGGAATCTCCCTAATCTTTACTTGCCTTCTAAAAGGGACTGTCAGCCCTACTTGACCGCATCATAACAAAAGTCAAGCATTGGACTCACAATTACCTATCATACGCCAGTAAGGTTTAATTGATTAAATCGGTGTTGTTCTCCATTCAGGTGTACTCAGCCTCAGTATTTATCCTTCCAAAAAAGTGATTCTAGATATGGAGCAGATCTTTCGAGCTTTCTTTTGAAAAGGTACAGGGCTCTGTACAAAGGGAGCCAAGGTGTCTTGGGTTGACATTTGTTATCCTTAAGCGGATTGAGGTGGAACTTTACAGCCATTTCTAGGCACATTCGGTCCATAATCTCCTTCAGGCAGGATTCTCTCTAACCGAGATGGGTTAAGTCCAACATTCAAGTCCAACATTCTAATTGGAAAGAGCTTTTGGGAAGTCTCATCCCCTAGTAGTTGTAGCTGGTCCTTATGCAAGATTTTCATAGTTATGGACGTGATCCACTCCTTTCCTTGGTATGCTCTAGGGGACCCGGATCCCTTTCGTTTGATTGGTGACATCTCAGCTACTCTATTTGTCTGTAACATCCCAAAAATCTAGAGCTCTGCCGCCCCGAACTCTCGGGTCGTTAACCTACCGGATCACATCAAACCTGTCAGATCATGTTCACTAACACACACTTCAAAACATTTAATCCTATATCAACTCAAATTCTTCACATAGAAAATTACAAAACTGCTTAAACTTGAACTATTAAGACCTAGGTTCTTTACAAACTCAACTCCTTATAGATCGAGTAGACAATACCGACCCACGCAGGGGTCTCTCTACATAGTAGTGATAGGTTCACCGGAATCTCACACAGACTCTATCCCATTCGCGAACATGCTACAGCTGGTCATCATCTGCAGAAAGAAGTCAAATGAGCAGTGAACTTTCGAGATCTCAGTAAGGTAGTACAAGGACGAACAAAGAATTACAAAATAATTTCAAAGAATCCAACCGACAAAAATTTTCAGAATACTTCAAATGGTCAAAAACTCAATGATTTCAAAAAAGATCAAAATTCATCATAAATATATACCAAAAAAACAATAATAATCATGATGGGTTTCAGAACGGAGTGGCTTTAAGGCCCAACAGAACAACATTACTGCCACCTCCTTATGGACTGGACTGATTGACTGACTGAACATGCAAGTGAACTCGAAATCCAAGGTCGTAAAAAGATAAACATCATTGAAATACAAATCATTAAATCATCAACATCAAAAGAAAATCAAATGCAATGCACATGGACACGACGGACAGGACTTGACCAGACACGACAGTCTCTGCTCGAGCGACATTCATCCTCTTTGGCCAGTGATCATAATTCATCTTCTTCTTAACGAACAAAATAGGGGCACCCCAAGGTGACACACTAGGGCAAATGAACCCCTTTTCAAGTAGCTCTTGAAGCTGTTCCTTTAGCTCCTTCATCTCTGAAGGCACCATTCGATACGGAGCCTTAGAAATAGGTGCTACACTGGGCACTAAATCAATTGTGAATTCCATCTCACGATCGATGGGTTTTCGGGGCAACTCCTCGGGAAACACCTCAGAAAAGTCACAGACTACCGGTACTTCTAATACTTGAAGATGTTCATGACTAATATCACAGACGTGTGCAATGTAACCCATACAGCCCTTATAAAGCATGCGACAAGCTACAATAGATGAAATAATGAACAACCCACTAGGTTTCGAACCCCTAAACTCAAATTCAGACAAATCAGATAAACAAAAATGGACTCACTTCGCAAAGCAGTCAACCAAGGCATGATGGGATGCCAACCAATCCATACCTAAATTGACATCAAAATTACGGATATCTAAATGCATTAGGTCCCCCAGAAGGTCCTTATCATATATACGAAACTTACAGTTTCTCAATACTTAATCAACTATCACAAAATCTCAAACTGGAGTACCGACAGACAACTCATAGTCAAGAGACCGGGGTTTAACCCTAAGTGGATGTGCAAATGAAAGAAAGACAAAAGAGTCCGTGGCACCAAAATCAAACAACACATGTGCATCAATCGAGTTAACCTGTATCGTACCTGCCACCACGTCCTTTGAATTCGACGCATCCTTACCTGTCATGTTGAACACCCTGCCTGTAGCCTTAGGTTTCTATCCTCTGGATGACTGATTCATATTCTATCTAGGGCCCGAAGTTGTACTCCCCGCAACTGAACCTTATGGGCCGGCCATATTGACCTGATGCTAAAATAGAACAATCTCTGATAAGGTGACCCTTTTGGCCACACCTGAAGCACGCTCTTGTATCCCAATAGCAACTTTGACCACCATGTCTCTTGTTGCACCTCTGACAGATAGAATCGGACCCTACAGACATGGGTCTCTGAGCAAAGTTCTGGCCTACGCTCCTACTAAAATTACCTCGAGCTTGACCCTGCCTCTGACCTTGGTCCTTCTGACCAACATAAATTGATGAAGATGCCTATTTTTGCTTCCCATCACTTTGTGCCGCGTGTGACTAAGATGGTTCTGGGCGATCTCTCTTACCTGTCTTTACTTCTTTTCTCTCTAAAATCCCTTGCTTTAGATTTAATAGTCTTTGCAATGTCAATGCACTGAACATAGGTCTCTATCGGGACTGAAATAATGCGCTGTGTAATGCTAGACTTAAGACCCCAAGTAAACATCTGCACTCTATCCTTCTCATTAGCCACCAACTGCTTACCATAACGAGATAGTCGTGTAAACTTCACCTCATACTCGGCGACGCTCTTGATGTCCTCCTACCTCAGATTAAGAAAATCACAATATATCTGTTCTTTTACACTCCTAGGGAAATAGCGGTCGAAGAACAAAACCTTAAACTGATCCCATATCATTGCCCTACATTGTTTCACTAGCTTACTATCCTCAATCATCTTCCACCAATGGTCTGCCTCCCTGTCTAGCTTATACACTGTGAGTTCTATATTTTCTGCATCGGTGCAACCCATAGGCCTAAACACCTTTTCAAGTTGAGATATCCATTTCTCTGCCACAATTGGATCGTCGATTCCTCCAAAAGGTTCTACATTTTTCTTATCAAATTGCTCTAACAAGCTATGAGTTTGATTCTGCTCGTGATTCAGGTTCGGTGGTGGGTTAGGTTGATTCTGCTGATTTAACTAAGCTTGTTGATTGGCCAGTAACTGAGTTAACTAAGCTTTCTGGTTTGCCAAGAGGGTCAAAAGATCTGGCGGGTTCTCATTCCCAGTGACATTTGGATTTTCCACATTTTGATTTTGGGTTCACCTGGTATTACGATTGCTTGCAATGCAACAAAAGAAAACTAAAATCAGATGCGAACTGAGACATTACTCTTAAATCTATCCATCCTACCCATCTCACAACTTATCTGATCCTAAGCATAAGTCTACAGAATCTCATACCTAAGCTCTGATACCAACTGTAGCGCCCTGGATTTATTTTGGTGCATTAATGCCAGAGATATCAGATAAATTTCTATAATTATTAGAAAATTCCAAAATGGTAAATCTAATAATTCCCAAAAATACATCAATATCTAACACAGTGGTCCCAAGCCTTTGTACAATTCAAATTTTAAGACACGGAGTTTCTCTAAAATAAAACCTAAATGATAACAATCTGTCTCAACATTACACTCAAAATATCAGTACTGACTCTAAAACAAAGGTAGCTAACTCTTGATCACTCAGCTGCCCTTTGATCCCAAAGTCCCACCTACTGATCACCAAAAAGGAGAACAATAAGGGGATGAGCCAAATTCCCAGTAAGGTCGCTCAAGGACCAATCAAACAAAAACAAAAATGTCTGAGAAATGAAATTTCAGAAGCATAAAAGTTCAAGCAGAACGGACATCAAACTAAATTTTGAATGTCAATATGTAACTGAGTATGAAGACTGTAACACCCCAAAATTTTAGAGGTGCTCAAATATTACTTGTTGGATTGAGAAAAAAAATTAATGATGATTTTAAGTGATATTAGGATTGACATTGTCATGCTTGTTAGATGTCTTCACACAATCGTGACACCTCGTGCTTATTGAGGACTCAGTGTTGATTACTTCTCTGATCAACACTTCATGCTACCTATCATTGTCATGCTTGTGACGTGTTAACATAGTATTGCGACATGTCGTGCTTCAAGCCTTGTCGTGCTTTCCTTAGCCTTGTCGTGCTCACTAGGTGGCACATCCTTATTTTGCCACCTCGTGCTTCGAACTTTGGTTAACATTGTCGTGCTTGTTAGGTGGCACATCCTTGTTTTTCCACCTCGTGATTCGCACTTTGTCATGCTTTGGTTAGCATTGTCGTGCTTGTTAGGTGGCATATCCTTATTTTGCCATCTCATGATTCGAGCTTTATCATGATTTGGTTAGCAAAGATGTATCGAGATTTACGACGAAGTTTCTGGTGGCCAAGCATGAAGAAAGAGATCAGAATTTGTATCAATTACATGACCTATCAGCAGATCAAAATGTACCATAGGAAGATGGCTAGACTACTATAATAATTGCCTATTCTCGAGTGGAAGTGGGACCATATTACCATCAATTTTGTATCTGGATTACGCCGGACATCTAATAGGAAAACATATTTTTGGGTGATGGTAGATTATTTAACCAAAATGGCTTGATTTATTCCTATGAAAGAAGGGTATTCGACAGAACAAGTAGCCCAAATCTATATCAAGGAAGTAGTTAGCCGATACGATGTGCCGGTTACCATTGTATTTGATCGGGATATAAGGTTTACGTCGAGGTTCTGAAAGAGTTTCCAAGAGGAATTAATTGAGAATCAAATTAAGCATGAGTACAACGTTTCACCCAAGACAAATGCGCAATCTGAAGAACAATTAGATACTAGAAGATACGTGGTGGACTTTGGAGGAAATTAGGATGAAAACTTACCTTTAATTGATTTTTTGTATAATAATAGTTATCAGATGAGTATTAGTATGGCCTCGTAGGAAGCTTTGTATGGTCGAAGGTGTCATATACTAATTTGCTCGGAAGTAGTCAGATAGAGGTGATTATCCAGTACTGAGTTAGTAAAAGAAGCAGAAGATAAGATTAAAATTATACAAGACAGGCTTCGTACGGTGCAGAGCAGGCATAAGAGCTATGGCAATAAGAGACAGAGAGCGTCAGAATTTGAGACCTCGTATTTTTTTAGGTGTCAATGTGGAAAGGAAATGTGCAATTTGGGAGAAAAGGAAAGTTAAGTCCTAGATTCATCGCACCATTCAAAATCTTTTCAAGGATTGAAGCAGTAGCATATAAACTTGAGTTACTCTCGGAGTTGGATCACTTACACAATGTGTTCCATGTGTCTATGCTAAGGAGGTATGTCCGGATCCGTCACATGAAATAAGATTGGAATCAATGAGGTTCGAGACAACCCTTCAAACCAAGAGGTATCAATGCAAGTGGTCGACAGAAAGGAGCAAGTAATTCACTCTAAAAGTAGTACCGGTGGTTAAGGTGATTTGGAGAAACCACACGGTAGAAAAGGCCACCTAGGAACCTGAATCTTTGATGCGGCAAAGATACCCCTACTTGTTTGTGGATGAAGGTGCATTTTGAGGACGGAATTTTTCTTAAAGGGGTGAGGATGTAATATTCTTGGTTAAAAAAATCAATCAATCAGTTAATTAAAAACATTATATGATTTTGTGACTGCCGAAGATAGCCACAAACAATGGAGAATGACACCTCAATTTTTCCAAGAGGTGGAGTGTGTGCATGTGAAGCTAAGTGGGAGTTGAGATGGCATGAGGGAATATTTCAAGAGCAGCTCTTTGAGAGAAATTAGAGGAAAATCCAAAATCCAGAGGGAATTTTGGAAGAGTTTCAGCGGAGAGATTACAAAATGAAGGGATAGGAAGAAAACGCAAGAAAAAGAGGGCATTTTGGTGAAGAATTGAAGAAGTTATAAACCTTCAAATGCGGGGGAGATAGAAGAAAATCGTGGAAGAATTTCATGAAATGATTGAATAGAGAAGTTATAGAAGGGAGAGAAAGGAACAATTTTGCAAGAAACAGAAGGCACTTTCGTGAAGAATCGAAGAAGTTATGGGTCTTCAAAGTAATGTAAAAGCCAATTTCTAGTGTGTGCGTTCTTCATGTTTTAGTGTGTGTTCTCGAGGGATTTAGGGCTGAATCAGCTTATGTTTTGATTTGTTGTCATGTTAAATGCAATTGTGAAATTAAAAAGGTAAAAGTGGAGTAGAATTACAGTGAATAAAGAGGGCACGAAGTGGAATTAAAAGGGTGATATTAGTGGGTGCAAGAGGGGAAACGGAGAGTGTGCGCGCGTGCACGTGTGTGTATATTGCTGCGACTGGGTGTGTGTATCATGGCTGACATGTGTGTGTTTAAGTTTAACTGTGTTCGTGAGGTGAATTGTAGTGTGTTTATATAGGGTGTGAAGTGTGTGAGTGAAAATAGTGATGTCTAAGGTGTTGTAAATGGGTTGAGGAGGTAATTTCTGGAAGTGCAAAATCCAAACAAAATGCGAGTGGGTGTGTGGGAGGTGATGAAGTGTGTGCTTGGATCTTAAGGCAGGTGAATAGTGATTGTTATTGTCACTAAAGGTCTTATTCTTTAATTATTTTTAAACTTTATTTTTGAAACATAGATTTCAGCTAGAATTTGAAAAAACACAAAAAAGCAACCCCTGTTATTTTTAAAAGATTTACTGTCACGACCCAAACCCACGGGTAAGCCCGTGTGCTAGGCACGTGACCGGCCGCAGGCCCATTCAAACACCTGTCAGGGCTCTGCCAGGCCTTACTACAATCCTGTGACTCCAAATTAGTTCTAATTTACGGACTTCCAGAAATTCAAATAAAACTCTCATTACATGTCTTTAAAGCTTATAAATAAAACTCGAGGAGACCTAAGCTCCTTACATCAGTTCAAGCATAACGTAAATTAACATAGACTATAATGTTCGAATAGTGGGCACTCATTATTCTAAAAGTTCTCTTCGGGCACTACTCCCCCGTGTGGCTCATACTGCTCCGCTTCCCTTAAGTCGTCACCTGAAAAATAAGGAATGAGCGAAAGCCCAGCAAATACACCAGTCATGTTCCTAAAATAGTTTTGAAGTTTCTAAAACATGCCATGGGTTTTCTTTCAACAAATCAAGCATTCGATTATTGTCATTCGTAAAAACGTCCTTCATATACATATACACATATACATGAAATTTCAAAAGAAAAGATTTTCAAATCTGAGTACAATCATCATTCATTCCATTCACATCAAACACATATATTTCTTTTCGTAGGTATGCTGCGGTCAGCGTACGAGCCCCCCTGACTAGGGTCCGAAATCCCTCCTACACCCGGGATAAAATAATCATGTGGACGCAAGGGCGCACCACCAGCCATAGTACTATGCATCAACGTATGAGCCCCGTTGACCAGGGCCCAAAATCCAACATTCCCCCGTTGGATATGGGGCAAAGCAACCAAGACAAGTTTCATTGCTCATTAACATGTACTCAGTAAAATTTTATGACTCACACGACATTCCATGGCATTCTTTCAAATTGCATTTCTCATCAACAATTTTAGAAATAAAACATATGCAGAATAAATCTTTGAACTTCAATTGATCAAAACATAAATACATATTATAGTTTTTGCAAATACATATACGGAGGAACATGACAGGGGTACTTACTTGTTGCTGACATATTTCCTCGATCCAAAATGTAGCGCGATGATCAGTTGTTACGTTTGACCAATAGCACCGTTAAGGCCATTCCTTTCATCTCCATAGCCCCGACTTCACTATAACCCGAAGGGCATCATTGAGGAAAAATGCAGAATTCCTGTCGAATATTTTCTCAAACAACTCAGACGCCGCATTCAACCGCAACCACACCTACACAATATACACACTTGCCTAAGCGTATGCAGCACGTACACCTACCGGTGCGCGCACACAAACCACCCAGATACCACAATCACACAGCCACAGACATTCCACCAGCTATTCCATCCCAGTATAGTTGCCACACCCATCAACTATTGTGACCAAAAGGTTCCCTCATCTATCAACAAGGTCTTAAGTTTTATCACCCGCTGCCATATACACCCCACCACAGTTACCCCAGTCCAGTCACCTAGAGCACCACCGTTAAACCATAACTGTTAACTACAGCAATCTCAAACTCGTACCGTCGAACCCCCATTTCATAGTCAATACTACCGAAACCCAGCACATCGGCTGCCAGTTTCCACAGCTAATCTACCATTATCGGTGCCACCTTTCAACCACCCTACAACCGGTCCACCACTATTGTCTTTACGATCCAACCCCCAAAATCAACACCACACCACACTCCACATTACATACACACCAACATATCGTACCCTGTTACATACAGACGCACTCTGTATGTACACATTATACACAGTTCACATTCATGCACATACAAGCATGCACATGCACCCACCGTACACACACCGGTCGACCCACAAACACCCAACCGATACAGTGTCTGCACCACACATTATACCAATACACATCCAACACGTGCTATCATGCACACACAACATCCCCATTCATATCTTATTACACACCATCGGCCAACAATAGCCACCCCTATAGCCACCCTTACAAACATACCTAAATACACGCACCATACACCCACCGTTGCACACACAAACCCACCAAATTTATTTTATTTCATCCACCGCCATCACTCTGGCTAAATCACCAACACTGCTCAGTCACCAAAATCAGCACAACTCTCAAACACAGGTACTGGACACCCACTGTTGCACATATATAACCCGACTACAATCAATGCAATCACCGCCGTTAGGCCACCACTGCCCACCAAACCAAAATCACAACATCACCAAACCCTGGTTCACAAACAATTCCACAAAACCAATTTTTTTTTCTTTCTTTCTTTTGCCATGGTCATAGATCCCAGCGGCGACGACAATCGGCATGGTTCCGGCGACATGGAAACTGTCCAGATCTGTGGCGGTGCCAGAGTTCATTGCAGGTGATGGGCTGCCGTGATATGGGAAAAAGCATTGCCTGGCGATTTGGGCTGCCGGCGACAGCAATCGCACAACAGCTTGTAGTGGTAATGGCGCCTTGGCAGCGGTGCGATGGCTGCGGTGCGGTGGTCGTGGAGGCTCGGTGAAGGAAGGCCGGTGGTGAGTCCCGCGGTGTGTTGGGTACGGCACGACGGTGACGAAGCCTTACGGAATGGACGGTGGCGGTGTTGTGCCGATCGTATTGGGCAGGTACAGTTCGCGGCATTTGGTGCCGTTGGTGGTGCACGTAGGCATCGGATGGAGCTTCCGGTGAAGGAGACTGCTCGGAGTTGATCTCCGATAATTGGGTGTGGTCGGCGATGGTGATCGCACGGCTGCTTGGTTGCTTGGAGGTGTTGAGCAGCGGCGCTCGGCGTAGGCATGCCAGAATTCATCACCGGTGATGGAGCTGGCAGGCAAAGAGGGATGCCGAAGATGGGAGCGTCGCTGCGGATTAGGGCCTGCTGCCCCTTCTTGTCTCTCTCTCTCATTCCTCTTCTTTTCTCCCTTTTTAATTTTTAAGGCATAATTTTTTTTTTGAATCTCTCGGGTATTTTCCAATTCCTCTCTGCCCCTTTTTAAATAACTCAAAAAGATATAACGTTAATTATATACTAAACCCTAATTTTATTTCAACGTCTCAAGCGTCACCGGCCTAGTTTCATTTATTTCTTTCTTGCACCGCTTTTTATTTGTAGCTAGTGGTATTTTCATTTGTCACTAATAATTCTGCTCAAGCTAATCATCCCTAAGGACTCAAAAGAATATCACTCATAGAATTTGTCGCTAAAGTAATATTAACCGGCTAACCCTAGGTTCGGGATATTACATTTACACTCTCTGAATTTTTGGGATTTGTCTGTGTTTGCTAAGAATGTTAAATATTTTTATCCTTGGAATAGGGCTTCGAATTTAAAAAAAAAATACCAAATCAAGTTATTTTAATCTAAATATTTTATGGGGTTCATACAAAATTGGTTCCCTAGGGCTTAGTTTGGTTAACCGGATAGGATTTTTGTAGCAAAAGTTTCGCTGAATGACTTTTTAGTCTAAAATCAGTTTATATTATTTCAAGAAGATATTTTCAGTTATTTTGGAGTATTTATTGGTGTAAGGGCCGGCAGGGGGTGTTTGGGTAATTTTCCACACCCAGTGATGAATTTTGTAAAAACTCATGGTTAAGCAGCAAAATGCATAAGAAATGAGAAATTTGAGTTAAAATGGGTTCAAGAAGGACAGTAGTGCGGTTGATGCACTTTTAAGGGCTAGGGCAAAACTGTTAACGGATTAGCCATAATAAGTTGTGAGTTGATCAGCAGGAAGGGGGAACGTTGGGTGTGTACTTGTATCTTAAGGCTGTCTAACAAGAAATTTTTTGTTTGAATAGATAATTCAGAAGAGAGAAATTCATCGGCTATAAAACCAAACAAGTAATGATAGTGCGGTTTCGTTATGCTGTTCATTATTTTGTTTAGCATACCATGTTGATGATGCTTATGTTGAACTCCTATTGTTATGCTTGAACACCGGTTGATCTTATGACTCGATACTTTTTGTTGAGTATGTTGTTGAGGACTTAAGGTATGATGCCAAGAAAAGTGGGTTCGTGCCTACGTGGAGGTGCCACAAAGGTTGCAGTCCGCCTCAGCTTCCAAGTATGCAAAGTGAGAGACATCAAGGGCAGAGTAAGGGCCAAGAACAAGGCTTCCCAGACAGGCCATGAGGAGTGGTAGTGCTGCGGAGACGAGGACGAGACGAATAGGGCAGCAGTCGACAGTCAAAGTCAAGGTCCGAGTCGGGGTCCAATGTTACGGTCGACGTTACAGTCCAAAGTTATGTATCTCTCACTAGAACCCAAGAGCTCTCAAATTCTAGAGTGAGAAAGTAGTTTTGTAAGAATGAACCAAAAGTCCTTTTTGAGTTATAAAGTTCACTATTTATAGGAAACAGCATGCTTATGTCATAAAGTGCCACATGTCGTCCCCTAGGAGTGACACGTCACCAAGGGTCCCAAAATATCAGTTCTCCGTTGGACTGCCGGTTCCCAAATTCATGTTGCCTGCCCCACACAGCGTCGCTCTACCTGTCTGAGAAGACTGACCACACCGCGGTAGCATGAATAGAGTAAGCCTGTTGCCCCAGCCACCGATCCAAGCCCTTACTGAATCCCACAGGCCTGGCAGCGGTGGGGAAACCCGACGCCCAGTGGCCAGGTGGACTAGGCGCGATGCCATCCGCTTCCCTCTCGAAGTGACCCAGGGGTCATAGTCCCTAGGGGTGCCAACGCGAGTCCCCAGTGCCGGAGCATGTAGGCAGTCACGCAGGTACCCTGGCGAAGATAGTGTCCTGGAGGAGTCGTCAATCCCGCTGTGAAAGGTCCTTGTGCCGGAGCACTACGAACGAAGCCCCCCAAATGAAGACTGAGATAGCTTTATGGTAACGAGCCTATCCCGCTGCGAGGGGTCCTCGTGCCGAAGCACTACGAACGGAGCCCCCCGTGACAGTGACGGTGATGGCTTTGTGGTAACGAGCCCATCCCGTGGCAGCAATGACTTTGTGGTAACGAGTCCATCCGGCTGCGTGGGGTCCTCGTGCTAGAGCACTACGAACGGAGCCCCCCGTGACTGTGATGGCGATGGCTTTTTGGTAACAAGCCCATCCCGTGGCGGCAATGACTTTGTGGTAACGAGTCCATCGGGTCCTCGTGCCAAAGCACTACGAACGGAGCCCCTCGTGATTGTGACGGCGATGGCTTTATGGTAACGTGCCTATCCTGCTGCGAGGGGTCCTCATGCCGGAGCACTACGGACGGAGCCCCCCGTGATTGTGACGGTGATGGCTTTATGGTAACGAGCCCATCCCATGGCGGCGATGGCTTTGTGGTAACAAGCCCATCCCACTGCGAGGGGTCCTCATGCCGTAGCACTACTAGCGGAGACCCCCGGAATGAAAGACGGCGATGGCTTTGTGGTAACGAGCCCATTTTGTGGCGGCGATGACTTTGTGGTAACGAGTCCATCCCGCTGCGAGGGGTCTTCGTGCCAGAGCACTATGAACGGAGCCCCCCAGAATGTTGCACACTCCAGAAAGTGGGTAGAAGCATGTTCCACGTCCATGGCGGGGGCGCAAGGTGTGGTGAATAAGTGTGATGCTCGAAGGCCTGTATCATGATTGTGGCGTTTGGGCACAGCGACGACTGTAGTGACACCATACCTGGTGCCAGGGGCACATGTCATGAGAATGGCACACGGGCATGGTGACAAACGTCGCGGAGCAATACTTGGTGTCGGGGGCACGGATAATGAGAATGGTGCACGAGCGCTGCGACGAACGTCACAGGGCAATACTTGGTGCTGGGGGCACGCATCATGAGAATGGCGCATGGGCGTGGCGACGAACGTCGTGAGGTAATACTTGGTGCCGGGGGCACGCATCATAAGAATGGTGCACGGGCGGCGACGAACGTCGTGGGGAAATACTTGGCGCTGGGGGCACGGATCATGAGAATGGCACACGGGCTCGGCAACGAACGTCACGGGGCAATACTTGGTGCCGGGGCAGGCATCATGAGAATGGCGCACGGGAGCGGTGACAAACGTCGTGGGGCAATACTTGGTGCCGGGTGCAAGCATCATGAGAATGGCGCACGGGCGAGGCGACGAACGTCGTGGGGCAATACTTGGTGCCGGGGGCACGCAACATGAGAATGGCGCACAAGTGAGGCGACAGAGCATGGGCACGCGTCGGGTGTCGTAGGGACGAGACATGAGTTGAGTGTGCCTGTTATACCAAAATAATGAGTGCAATATGTAGTGATGATAAAGTTGACACGGGGTTCGTCGGCGACGGGTCATTCGGCGGTAGCGCGTGACTTTGAGCAATGAACGTCGAGATCTGCACAGTTGCGGACATCGGATGACGGACGTCATGAGGTTGTTGTGTACGCGTTAGTAAGCTTTGTGCCAGCACAAAACATGGTTCGTAACAATATGCACAAAAAAAGGGGCCGAGCCGGGGGTTTTGGGGGAAGACCAAGGTCGACCCGCTGGGGAGGCCGAGGCTGACTCTAGGGGTGGCCAAGGCCAAGGCCACCTTCCTCCTTTTGGTGAACTTTGAGTGTGCCGACGGTTGGTGTTTTGATAGGCAATGACGAATTCAAAGGTTGCGTTGCGACGAGCGTGTCGACGTGAATCATACCCACGTGACGAACTAGGTGCCAAAGTTACATACGAAGCGTACAAAGCGGGAAAAGGACCCTACGAAAAAAGTGAACAACCGGGGGGGAAGGCCAAGGCCAACCCCCAATGGAGGCCGAGGCCGACCCCATGGGGTTGGCCAAAGCCTTTGCCCTTGACCCCGTCGGTCGATGTTTTTGATGAAAAGGTGCTCGGATGATCTTGGTGTGACGGTCGCGCTATCGTGAGTCACGCTAACGTGAAATAAATTGCGCCTAAGTCGCACACGAAGTGCGCGAAGCGAGAAAAACACGTGGTTCGTGACAATGTGGGCAAAAAAAGGGGCCGAGCCGGGGGTTTTGGGTGAAGGCCAAGGTCGACCCCCTGGGGAGGCCGAGGCCGACCCTAGGGGTGGCCAAGGCCACCTTCCTCCTTTTGCTGAAGTTCAGGCGTGCCGACGATTGGTGTTTTGATAGGCAATGACGAATTCGGAGGTTGCGTTGCGACGAGCGTGTTGACGTGAATCATACCCACGTGACGAACAAGGTGCCAAAGTTACATATGAAGCGTACGAAAGCGAACAAAGCGGGAAAAGGACCCTACGCAAAAAGTGAAAAACCGGGCGGGGGGGGGGGGGGGGGAAGGCCAAGGCCAACCCCCGATGGAGGCCGAGGCCGACCCCATGGGGTTGGCCAAGGCCTTTGCCCTTGACCCCGTTGCTCCGATTGTGCCGTCGGTCGATATTTTTGATGAAAAGGTGCTCAGATGATCTTGGTGTGACGGTCGCGCTCTCGTGAGTCACGCTAACGCGAAATAAATTGCTCCTAAGTCGCGCACGAAGTGAGCGAAGCGAGAAAAACATGTGTCTTGGGCGTGCATGCTGACCGGTTCGATACGCTGGAAATTTGATCGTTCACTATGTTGACGTGTCTGTGCAAAGCGGGACCCCCAGCGGGCCATTGGGTCTGACCATAATAGGTTGGGAACAAGGTATAATCCTTTCCCTTAGTCTGCACGCTGTTGAAGCTTGATAAGTTGATGAGGACTTATGATCGAATACTCTATAAGTCCGTTCCTTCAATAAAAATAGTTTTTTTTCAATCTATGTAAGACTGAGATGAACACCATGTATGAAGGGGCATCATTAAGATGAGGGCCAGTGAAGTGAAGTAACAGGCGGTCACTGAAAAGTGAAGTAACTGACAAAAAGGATGAAGCGTGCCAGAGTGTCTCGTGTCGTGTCGTGTCAAGTCTAGCATGCATTTCAATTGATTTTATTTGATATTGCTGATTTTATTGCCTTATTATTCTGATGATGATTATTTGCTTTAGTGTTTTCTCTTACGTTGTATATGCATAGTCCATGAGTCTATCCAAGTGGAAATAATGATGTTCTGTTGGGCCTGAGCCGCTGAGTCTGAACAAAGGTGATGTCTCAAGGTGATTGCAGATGTTTGTGTTGTCATTCTTAAATTCATTGCCTTCATTGAGAATTCATAATCGATTCTTCGATGTATCCGAAAGGGTTGTGCCTTCTACTCCTCGTATTATCTTTATTGGGCATTTTGTGTTCATTCCTTATCTGATGTGTTTTTCAGGTATTAGGTTTGAACAAGGAGAAACCTCTGGTAAAGGCAAAGAGAAATTATGTTAAGGTTTTATGAGAAAATATATCACCATGATGATGCAAATGTGGTGTAAAAATTAAGTTGTATTATGTTATACAGTTTTCGCTACAATATGATGTGTACTTTCAAGGAAAATTTTTGTAAGGACGTGATGTGACTTTTCTTTATGATCTTAAAGTTGTAGTAGCTTTGTGTTGTATTACGGTAGTGACATTGACAACATTAACATCTCAGCTCTGATGACGTCACTTGGGCTAGGGGGTCACATAAACTAGACTGAACTGAATTAATTACATAATGCTGGATTGAATTAATTAAGTCAATCACATTACTAAGCCTATACTTAATAATGCATGTCAATTAACAATAAAGCTCATTAATTAATTAATACATATAAGGATGGGATGTCTACAGCTGTGCTATTGGATAAGACCGGCTTCTCAAATAAGTAGTTCATCCGATCAATTCTAGCCAACACCCTGATGGGGTAAGTCAACACATAATCTCGTAATCTTTGCATTATCCAGATTTGTGACATGCATGTCTAGTCCAGAGCTGAATAGTTCATTTCTCCACGGATCAAGTTCTTGCTAAAATAGTAGGTGGTTCTCTCGATCAATGAACTCTCCAAATGTTAAGCCACCATCGTCGCGGCTTCCTTATTCATCACGGTTAAGTAAAGCAACGAGGATTACCGATGCGAGGGCTCAAAACTAGACACTTACTAAGGTACTTCTTATTCTTATTAAAATCTTCCTGGCAGAGGGAGTTCCACTCCTTTGTTGAATCTTTCCTTAACAACTAAAAGATATGAATCGACTGATGTACTGGATCTTACTTAGAAACCTTCAGATTTTTTTCTCGTTCCTTGGCAGCAGCATCTCCACTACGACCTTAATTTTAGTCGAATTGACTTCTATGCATCACTTACCGACATATACCTTAATACCTTATTGGCTGTAACTCCGAGCACACATCATGGATTGAATCTTACATATACTGCCTTAACTTCTCAAAATATTTCCTAAAAACTGTAGAGTGATCCTTCCATTTCTTGGACTTAATGAACATAACACCTATGTACACCTATACTTCTTTATGGATCATGTCATGAAAGACGGTAGTAGTGGATCTTTGATATGTAGCCCTAGTAATTTTCAACCTAGAAGACATCACTTTGCAGCAAAATATGCCCTATGGCATAATGAAGGCTGTCCTTTCCTAATCCTCGGAGGCTATATTTATCTGCTTGTACCCCGTGAAGCAATACACAAAGGAAACCAACTCGTGCTCCGCAGTATTGTCTATGATCGTATGAGTGGTGGTAGGGAGAGGAAAGTTGTCCTTGAGGAAGGCTTGATTAAGGTCTTTATAGACGAAGCACATTTAGACTTGGCCGGATGTTTAGGGATAGGGGTACTATGTTAGTCAGCAAGTAGGTACTATAACCCTTATAAACCCTATGTGAAGGAGTTTCGTAAACCATCCAGGTCTTAGCTCACGGAACTTATGCTTAACGGGTTTAACTTCTGGCATAATGGGAAGGTGGAGCTCAACTATCGACCGATCGATATTGGGCATGCTGCTATATGACCAAACGAAAACATCTATGATTCCCTCAGGATGGCAGTGATTCTCTCAGTTTCTTCCTCATCTAGGCTATTTTTGTTTCCTTTACATTTTTGGGTGTCCCAAAGTTGACTTTGACAGTTTCCTCTACCACTCTCCTATTCGTTCATTTTGGGTGTCCCAAAATATCTTAAAACACTATTTTAAGCATCCTAATGTCATTTCTGTACTAAAAAGTATTTTAAAAAATTCTCACCCTAAAATTCCAAACCGGTGGCCGGATCGAGCGTTAAATGGCCAGTTTCGGAAAAAATATTTATCGGCCTCAGAATGGCATGAAATTTTAGACAATGAATCATATCAGTAAAATAGGGTTTCCATAATACTTTCAGATTAAAATAGCTTTGTTTACTATGCTAAATAAATTTGAAATTTCTCTTAATTGGTACCCAGAATTAGCGCCATTCACTGGCACAGAAAATTCTCGAAACATTCCAGATTGTAGGTCTCATAAAAATATTGGGGGTTACAGTTTTGGACTTTGTCCAATTATGGCCCAAATCATTTATAAAAATCATGAGGATACTGCCTAAAATAATCATATCTATTACAAGTACTGTTCAAATCAAAGGCACACACTAGTGCACCTTTTCCACACTTTTTTCTTTCTTCAGCCGTGAGACATGTCTATTCCAAGTCACCTAGATACCCATGAATTCATCCGTAATCACTAAAAAATCATGGATAACTTATAACACCTACTTACATAATTTAAATCCAAAATCACATCCCTCAACCCACGGATCATCCAAATATACACACACCTGAAATAAGAACACGTACCCACACACGCACACAGCCAAGAACGCACACAGTCAACACCAAAAACACACACTGGCCACCCTGAAATCCTTAAAAACTCACCCCAAGCTCCCCTTTCTCCTCTGATTTTGGCTTCCCCAAGACCTAGTCTCTTCTCTATTCTGTGTTTTCTTTCTCCCTGTTTGTTTTCATCCTTTCCCGAAATGGAAAGCTTCTTCTTCTCTCTCTCTCTCTCTTTATTTTTTGTTTTGGTTACTTTCCCTTTTTAGAAATATAACCATTATTTATTATTTAATTTCATGAACAACATATAAGAGTAAGAGGTGGACATTGCTCATGACCTGATTCCTAAAAACTTGACACCTAAACACAAAATTTTCCAAAATTGCACAATAGCCCTCCAAATTTTCCATATTCACAAAATGCTCCTTAAGTTTTAAAAATTATATTTTTGTCCCAAAACTTTTCTAATCTCTATTAATTAAATTTAATGTCACTAAAACATACAATATCACTCATTGTATTAATTTTCATCACTAAGACATTAATTTACAGTTATAACCCCAAAGTTTTCAAAAATTACAAAATCACCCCTAAAATTTCTGAAATTACATTTTTACCCCAAAATCTTTTTAAGCTTTGATACCCACTAACATCGGAGCATTGCTCAAAATTAATACCCGTTTATTTTTCAGAGCACCAATGGTTATTTTAACCTGCTCCCAAAGTTCGGGATATTACATATACACCATTCAAACACAGGTTACAGTGTTACACACACACACACACACTTGGGCACACAGTACTCACACACAAATTCAAACAAACACAGAACTGCAGTCACAATTTCCCCACACCCACTGTCTCATGGTAGTGGGTATTCTCTTCTTCTTATTTTTACCCAACACACTATACACACACTTAAGTCCCACACCCACTGCCTCACGGCAGTGGGTTCCTTTCTGCTCAATATACTCACGCATATAACACACATGCACACAGACACACACATGCACGCGCGCGCGTGCGCACACATACACACACACACTGACCCATCTTCTATCTCTCAAACCAGTTGTCGTCTCTCCCTCTTTTCTCCTTCAACACATATACCTATATATCTATTACACACAAGTACAATCACAACACACATATACACATTGCTATTGTCACACCCGGAAGGGGCGCAATGCTAAACAGGCTAGCTAACATGTATACCTCAAGGATAAACAAAGCTTTACTCAACCTCAAAATAAACAGTGGAAGTATGCTTAAACGTTACAGTCGTCCATAAGTGGAAAGACTGAACATAACATCATATTACAGACGACCTCTCTCCTATACAAATATTACACTCCAAAGCAAAAGAAGAACAACTAAAACGTTGCTCACCCAACGTATTACTCTTGAGTCTCCCCGAGATAATCCTCTTCGTCCCTTGGCAAATACTCCGACTCCGAACCTAGGAAAAGTATCGGGAATGGGTCAGCCTAATGGCTCAATAGAATATCCGGCCGGTGCTTTTAAGTCCAAACATGAATCAATTATATTATGCATAATTACTATAAACATGCAAGTCACTTGAAGAGATGATATCTACGCACTTAAGAATAATTTTAACATAGCGAGTATCACTTAAAAACATTTTCTAACACTTGCCTTCAAAAGAAACGGGAATAACATATCAAGCAAGATCTGAAATCTTGTAAAACATTTTCGAGAATGGCAAGCAAGACCTAAAATACTGACTTGATCTCAATAAGTGTAACAAAACAGTATAAACGAGTTCAAGAAAAATATGAGCCAAGTACAAGAATATCAATATGCAAATATGTCCCTCATGCATGAGCCAACCTTCCCTGAGTGCAAGAGACTTTTCGTATCGCAACCAACTGATGTAGCGGGTTTGATAGAAGAAGTCCAACGTCATCATAGGCACGCCAATAATTCCTTTCGAGAAGTAGTACGCATAGCTAGTGCGCACAATCTAGACATGAATGAGAACAAGAGCCCTGGCTGGATAACTTCCAACCCCGGCAAATACCACCCTCAACTCACTTTTTCCTCCTCCTTCACCTGACATGCATAATCATGCACATATGTCAACAAAAGTCATCAAGTACATCAAAGGAGGTATAATCCCCTCTCAAGTCACATTTGCCATATTATCAACAACATATGCCAAACATGTAAACTAATCTCTAATGCACCAACTAATTCGGTAATCAAACAAGAACAATTGATGTTCTTCCTTAAGTACCTACACACGCGCATAATTATATTAGCATGTATATATTTGAGTGCCCATTTAAGACCTATAATTTACCTATTTATTCACCACTAAGCCCATCACAAAGAACTACTAGTTTAGGTTACATAATCTGTCCAGTATTTCAATTGGCAGCAGGAGTAACCTGTACTCAAAAAATCATAACAATTTGATTACAAGGCCTCTACAGTCGTACTATATATGTCTAAAAAATAGACTTAGAGAGATATATTCCAGTATTTTACCTGGCACGAAAATGTTATTCTAAGGTCTTGTTAAGCCCTTCCAAAGACAGACTTCAGAATCTGTCGAACAACAGTTTCACAAGACAGGTTCCAAGCCACGAATTTGAAACCATACCAATAGTACTTCAAATAATCTGAAATTTGGTATGTATACTCTATACATGAATTAGTGTAACATATAAAATAACCAAGTCCATATCTTGGCTAAAAGTATACATTTCTTAGCATCAAAATTACCCTAATTCCATGACTGTACAGTTTCACAGGATAGGTTTCAAGCCACGAATTTTAAACCATAGCAATATTACTTTAAATAATCTAAAACTTGGTATGTATATTCTATACATGTAAGAGGGTAACATATAAAATAACCAAGTCCATATCTCATCTAAAAGTATACGTTTCTAAGCACCAAATTACCCTAATTCCATGACTGTTTTGCAGATTTCAGCACACATGATCATACTTCTCCTTGAATCATTTCAAGCAATATATATATATATATATATATATATATATATATATATATATATATATATATAAGTGTTTTACTTATACTCATAATACTTCTCACACAATATTTGAAGACTTAAAAAAACACAAGATAACCTACCTTAAGAAATTAAGGCCAAGCCAATTCAAGAAGATTGATTCAAGTATCTCTCTTTTGTTCTTCCTTTTCTTCTTCTCTTTCTCTTTTTTCTTCTTCTTTCTCTTTTTTTCCTACTCTTCCCCTTCTCTTGTTCTATTTTGGCCGAAAGGTGGTCTTCCACCTCTCCTTCTCTTTTGTTTCTAAGTTATCCACTTAACTTCTCTTTCTATTTTTTTATTCTTTCCTTTGATTACTCACCAACAAACATAGGTGGCACACCAAAATGCTATTATTCCCACACCCTTCACGTGACCCCTTATAGCTAACTTAGGGTATTTTGAATTTGACCCCAAAGTTTTGCATAATTACTTTTTAACCCCAAAGTTTTACATAATTACATTTTGGGCCCACAACTTAATTTCAATATTTATTTTATATAGACAAATAATATAACGTGATCATAATATTTTAGACAAATTTAAATATCTTTTAACTTAATAAAAAAAATTTAAAAGCTAATTAAAATCGGGGATTCACACTCTCCCCTCATTAAAAGAATTTAGTCCCTAAATTCTTACCTGATCATGTGAACAAGTGCGGGTACTTTGACCTAATCTCATCTTCACGCTCCCAGGTAGCCTCTTCAATATCATGATATTGCCATCTAATGTTAACTAGTGGAATCACCTTATTCCTCAAGACCTGATCCCGACGATCCAAAATCTCCACCGGCTGCTCAACGTAAGTCATATCTGCTTCTATGTGAACCGGTTGATCATGCAACACATGTGATGGATCTGGCTGATATTTATGCAACATAGATGCATGAAAGACATTATGTACCCCAGATAATGAAGGCTGCAAAGCAACCCGATACGCCAGATCACCAACCCGTTCCAAAATCTCATAAGGCCCAACAAAACTCGGAGACAGCTTACCTTTCTTACCAAATCTCATGACTCCTTTCGTAGGAGAAATTTTAATAAAAACAAAGCCACCCACCAAAAATTCCAAACCACGTCGATGAGGGTCAACATAGCTCTTTTGTCTACTTTATCCTGTGTCGATACGTTGTTGAATTAATTGTATCTTATAAGTGGTTTCACGAATAATATTAGATTTGATAAGCTTACCTTCCCCAACCTCTGACCAACAAATTGTAGATCTGCATTTTCTTCCATATAACGCCTCATAAGAAGCCATATTAATACTAGAATGGTAGTTGTTATTATAAAAAAAATTCAACAAGTGGTGAATGTGAATCCCAACTACCTTTCAAGTCTATCACACAAGCTCGTAACATATTCTCCAAGGTCTGAATAGTACGCTCACTCTGACCATCTGAGGGTGAAAGGTTGTACTCAAGGCTAACTATGTACCCATAGCCTTCTGAAAAGCTTGCCAAAATCAAGAAGTAAAATGTGGATCCCTATCCTTCTGAAAAGCTTGCCAAAATCAAGAAGTAAAATGTGGATCCCTATCGAAAACAATACCAACAGGAACTCCATGCAAACGAACTATCTCATCGATATATGACTCAGCTAGTTTTTCCATGGAATATTTCATATTCAAAGAGAAAATGTGCAGACTTTGTAAGACGGTCTACTATTACCTAAATTGCATCATTTCCGTCTCGAGTCCGCGGTAAACCTGTCACAAAATCCATAGTTATGTGCTCCCATTTCCACTCAGGAATAAATAGAGGCTATAAATAACCACCCGGCTTTTGATGTTCTGCCTTTACCAGCTGACATGTTAGGCACTTGGAAACAAATTTGGCTATATCACCTTTCATCCCATTCCACCAATAATTGCCATTCTGTAGAGAGCTTTAGATATAGGCCCAATTACAAGATTTACTCGATAAAGGCTTTATTAGACAAGTACTTCACCTTGGGGTTCGCCTGTATTATTTGTTAAGAAAAAGAATGGTACCTTACGTTTATGTATTGACTACAGATAATTAAATAAGCTAACTATAAAGAATAAATATCATTACCCCAAAGTTTTGCATAATTACTTTTTAACCCTAAAGTTTTACATAATTACATTTTGGGCCCACAACTTAACTTCAATATTTATTTTATGTAGACAAATAATATAACGCGATCATAATATTTTAATCAAATTTAAATATGTTTAAACTTAATAAAATGATTAGAAACTAATTAAGATCGGGACCTCACAACTGGATTTTCCCTAACCCTCTAGTTAAAACTTAGGCTTTCCCTCACAGGCTTCGATAGTCTACAAAGTCATATACCTAAGCTTTGATACCAACTGTAACATCCCTAAATTTTTGAAACGTTAACACTCAATTTATCGATGGCACTAAGAAAATGATAATCTCACACCAAGTGGGCAGCCATCATCAGAGCAGCTAAAGCGTTAATCAAGTCATACTCCACACTGACTGTTATAAATCAAATACCAAATCCAAGTCTAAAGGAATTAAATAACACTATTCACCCACACATGGGTTCTAATGAAAAATACTAAGATCAAATCTCTTCTTACGCTCGGCTCTAATCTGTGCTGGCAACCTCAACCTAATGTTGGCTATCACCTGTGGAAAATAAGTCAAAGGAGAGTGAACTTTCGAGAGTCCTAGTAAGGTTGATCAAAGATTTAAACAACAAAAACAATTCTGACGGTTTTATATTTAAGCCAGATAACAACTTTTAAAACGGAGAAACAAAACGATTCAAATGATTTTCTATATACAATCAAATGATAATTTTAAAAGGTTTTCAAAGAAAATCACAGCATTTTAATATAAACCAAGAGATTGAGTATCAATTCAATCCCTTAAATCAATAATCATTTCAAAACAGTTCAGGTACAATAAAACAAAAACTGGAAACATTAAACTTGAGTAGTACGCTGTAGCAAAGCCACCCCGGCAGTGCTCAATACGCTTTACATATGCATATGTACACTGACTAGTCCATCTAGGTACTAGTATAGCCCAACCAACAGACCATCCCTATAACTCCAACAATACATACCATTCTTATAACTTCCAAGTTTACTAACTCATGTCAATATTTAAGGAATTTAAATACAATTCAAAATGTTTTACAATGATTGAATTAAATAAACAAATGAGAATAATGAATTCCAAACGATCGCTATCAGGCTCAGTTTAGGGTTTCATGGACAGTTTCAAAACATCTTTTATATCAAACATAAAATTGAATCAATGTAGTTCATAAAGCTGTCATAATAAAACATTTGAAATCAAAATGATGTAGTAGGGTTCGGATAGAATTCCTTACTTCGGTCCAAGCTAAGCAATGCTACCAAACCTCGATTAATAATCTCTGAATAAACCTAGATTGGCAATCCATATGTTAGAACATAATCTGTACTACAATACTATAAACCTAAGATCAACTATCCATTGTGTACTCACTCTCACTTCGAAATTGCGCAACTCGAAATAGTTCCCCCACACAGCTAACCTAACCGAGATCCCTATACACTCTGTAATGCATAACGATACATCAAAATCATAATAAATTATTACAAAACACTTTATAGCTTTAAACATTAATAATAGTCAAAGTAGGAATTTTCTGAATTTTTGAATATTTTTTAATTAAAATCATTTCTTGAAATGCAAGAAAAACTCATAAATAGCCATAATTATTTCTACCAAAAATAAAGCTTCATAATTTTTTTAATAACTTTACAATATATAAGGATAATATAGAAATTAAAATTAAAAAGCATCAAAACTATTTTAAAATCATCCGTTTAGCTAACTCAAATGCAATACCGATTAGTACCAAAACAACTCTAAATATTACAAAACTAAAACTGAGCTTTTTTGTATCATAAAAACATTACAATAAAATTTTCTAGAATTTATTAAGAACATTAAAAGTTCCAAATTGATTTTAGAAAAACTGAATTTGCAAAAATTAATAAGAATATCAAATAGTATCAGATAAATATGAAATTTTAACAGTAATTCTAATATTGCTCTATGAATCTGTAGAGTTTCAGATATTTTTGACAATCGTATGATCTCTAATAGTAACGTGGTACAACTGTGCAAGCATAGTGTACCACTTTACAACATAAACCCATTTCACTTGCTTCTTCATCTTCCTTACTTTCTGCCCGCACTCAATACCCAGCACACCCACTCACAACTGTGATGCAGTTTCCTCCTACTCCATTACACCCACTCAATTCAATACCTACACACACATGCACTCATATTACATACAACCCCACACACGCATTCACTGACCTTATATACATTACACTATTATAGTTGCAAGTCTTCATCTTCACAAGCATCCAACCATCACAGCAAAGCCACTGCCTCGCGACAGTGGCTAATTCTTGCTCAAATAACACACACACACACACATTCCCACTTACTACTCACATCAACGCACACAAAACTTCCAAAATAGCACATCATCTCCCTTCCTCTTCTCCCTTTTCATGCACATAGCTCACCAACACGCACCCAGCACACACATGCACTCAGCTGCCTCTTCACTATACCCACAGCTATTTCTTGACAGCTTTTCAAACACATATGAATACACAACACACACCCAAGCACACAACTCTCACACGTTTACACACACAGCTGCACCAGCAGCTTCACTCACACACACACAAATGCACACACGCAGCACACACAAACGCAGGCACACAGCTGCTTAGCAACCCTTTTTTCTTTTCAGTCATGCACTTAATAAATCACTCCATACACACCATTCAAACACAGGTTACATTGTCACACACACACACACACACACACACACACACACTTGGGCACACAGTACTCACACACACATTCAAACAAACACAGAAATGCACTCATAATTTTCCAAACCGACTGCCTCATGGCAGTGGGTATTCTCTGCTTATTATTTTTACCCAACACACTATACACACACTTAAATCCCACACCCACTGCCTCACGGCAGTGGGTTCCTTTCTGCTCAACATACTCATGCACATATATAACATACAAACACTGACCCATCTTCTATCTCTCAAACCAATTGCCATCTCTCCCTCTTTTCTCCTTCAACATATATACCTATATATCTATTACACACATATACAATCACAACACACATATACACATTGCTATCACCACTGCCCCTTTCACGATCGCACACAATCACAGTAACTACCCTGGCTACCATTCCCTTTTCACCCACAAGCACCATGGCAGCCCCATGGTTGCCCAGCCTCTCCCTATCTCACGGTAGACATCGCTGCCACCCCCCTCCGCTCGATCTCACAAGCATGGAAGTCAAAGATCACCCACTGCCTAACCCTGTCACAGTCATCTTACAAAGAACCATTCACCCATGAATACATATACCCAAAATATATATGTATATATACATATGAAATCTAAAGCAAAATTTTACCAGAAAACTTCACTCGATCGCCGGAGAAATCCCTAGTCTTATTTTCTCTCTTTATCTGAAATTATCTCATGCTCTCTCGGTCACGTACCAGAGGGAGAATATGGAGGAGACGGCTGCTCACTCTCTCATAATAGGGTATAAATATAAAACCCTAAAAGACAAACTACAAAAACCTAGATGTGTCAAATGGGCCGGGCGGCCAGCGGGCTGGCCCAGCCTGGCCCTTTTTTGGGCCCAGATTGGCCCTAACCCTTAGGGTTTGGGCCAGGGAGAGGGCCAGGCCTAACTTTTTGAGAAACAGGCCCGGGCCCGGCCTGGCCCTAAAATGGCCCAGATTTGGCCCGGCCCGGCCCTCTTTTGGCCCAAAAAATGGCCTTTTCAGTTTTTTTTTTAAACTAAGGTGTATTTGCTTGCCTTCTATGACTAAAATGTAGAAGAAATCTATTACTTTTAGATCATTAGTGAAAATAACTAAGGTGTATTTGTTATTTTGAATAACAAAAAAAAAAACAAATTGGGCCAGGGCCCGGCCCAAGCCTGGCCCTAGATGTTGGGCCTAGGGCCTGGGCTTGGACTGGGCCCAGATTTCCCTCATTCTGGCCCTGCCCGGCCCGTTTGACAGCGGCCCTGGCCTAGTTTTCTGGAGGCAAGATGGGCTGGGCCGGCCCAAGCCCGGCCCATTTTGTAATATCCCACATCAAATGTGGAATAGTATGAGATGACCCTTATAAGACCTTGCCAAGGAACTCATAAGTACCTACTTGGCTAGCCCTTTTGAGGGAGGCAATGCCCTGTGGTGGGGCCGTGGACCGGGTCGTTACAGATGGTATCAGAACCGACTCTCGAAAACTCGGGCTGGGCTATCCAGTCGGGTTGTCGATGGTTGGGGAAACGAAGGCAAGCCCGGGTATATCCCACATCAAGAGGATGGTTGGGGCAACGAAGGGTAACCCGGTATATCCCACATTGGCTAGAGAAGAAGATTCTGGGCTATGTGTGATTGAGCCTTAGCGAGGATGCTAAGGTATAAGGAGGGGAGATTGTAATATCCCACATCGGATGTGGAATAGTATGAGATGACCCTTATAAGACCTTGCCAAGGAACTCATAAGTACCTACTTGGCTAGCCCTTTTGAGGGAGGCAATGCCCTGTGCTAGGGCCGTGGACCGGGTCGTTACAGTAACGACCCGGTCCACGGCCCCACCACAGGGCATTGCCTCCCTCAAAAGGGCTAGCCAAGTAGGTACTTATGAGTTCCTTGGCAAGGTCTTATAAGGTTAATCGCAAACTCTCCCACAACCGATGTGGGATATTACAATCTCCCCACCTTATTCCTTAGCGTCCCCGTTAAGGCTCGATCGTACATAGCCCAGAATCTTCCTCTCTAGCCAATGTGGGATATACCCAGCTCACCCTTCGTCGCCCCAACCATCCTCTTGATGTGGGATATACCAGGGCTTGCCTTCGTTTCCCCCAACCATCGGCAACCCGACTGGATACCCCAGCCCGAGCTTTCGAGAGTCTGCTCTGATACCATTTGTAACGACCCGGTCAACGGCCCACCACAGGGCATTGCCTCCCTCAAAAGGGCTAGCCAAGTAGGTACTTATGAGTTCCTTGGCAAGGTCTTATAAGGGTCATCTCATACTATTCCACATCCAATGTGGGATATTACAATCTCCCCTCCTTATACCTTAGCGTCCTGGCTAAGGCTCAATCACACATAGCCCAGAATCTTCCTCTCTAGCCAATGTGGGATATACCGGGCTCACCCTTTGTTGCCCCAACCATCCTCTTGATGTGGGATATACCTAGGCTTGCCTTCGTTTCCCCAACCATCGGCAACCCGACTGGATACCCCAGCCCGAGCTTTCGAGAGTCGGCTCTGATACCATCTGTAACGACCCGGTCCACGGCCCCACCACAGGGCATTGCCTCCCTCAAAAGGGCTAAGGTACTTATGAGTTCCTTGGCAAGGAACTCATAAGTACCTACTTGGCTAGCCCTTTTGAGAGAGGCAATGACCTGTGGTGGGGCCGTGGACCGGGTCGTTACAGATGGTATCAGAGCCGACTCTCGAAAACTCGGGCTGGGCTATCCAGTCGGGTTGTCGATGGTTGGCGAAACGAAGGCAAGCCCGGGTATATCCCACATCAAGAGGATGGTTGGGGCAACGAAAGGTGAGTCCGGTATATCCCACATTGGCTAGAGGGATTCTGGGCTATGTGTGATTGAGCCTTAGCGAGGACGCTAAGGTATAAGGAGGGTAGATTGTAATATCCCACATCAAATGTGGAATAGTATGAGATGACCCTTATAAGACCTTGCCAAGGAACTCATAAGTACCTACTTGGCTAGCCCTTTAGAGGGAGGCAATGCCCTGTGGTGGGGCCGTGGATCGGGTCGTTACAGATTTGCCTCCCTCAAAAGGGCTAGCCAAGTAGGTACTTATGAGTTCCTTGGCAAGGTCTTATAAGGGTCATCTCATACTATTCCACATCCAATGTGGGATATTACAATCTCCCTTCCTTATACCTTAGCATCCTGGCTAAGGCTCAATCACACATAGCCCAGAATCTTCCTCTCTAGCCAATGTGGGATATACCGGGCTCACCCTTCGTTGCCCCAACCATCCTCTTGATGTGGGATATACCTGGGCTTGCCTTCGTTTCCCCAACCATCGACAACCCGACTGGATATCCCAGCCCGAACTTTCGAGAGTCGGCTCTGATACCATCTATAACGACCCGGTCCACGACCCTACCACAGGGCAATGCCTCCCTCAAAAGGGCTAGCCAAGTAGGTACTTATGAGTTCCTTGGCAAGGTCTTATAAGGCTAATCGCAAACTCTCCCACAACCGATGTGGGATATTACAATCTCCCCACCTTATTCCTTAGCGTCCTCGCTAAGGCTCGATCGTACATAGCCCAGAATCTTCCTCTCTAGCCAATGTGGGATATACCCAGCTCACCCTTTGTTGCCCCAACCATCCTCTTGATGTGGGATATACCCGGGCTTGCCTTCGTTTCCCCCAACCATCGGCAACCCGACTGGATACCCCAGCCCGAGCTTTTGAGAGTCGGCTCTGATACCATCTGTAACGACCCAGTCCACGGCCCCACCACAGGGCATTGCCTCCCTCAAAAGGGCTAGCCAAGTAGGTACTTATGAGTTCCTTGGCAAGGTCTTATAAGGGTCATCTCATACTATTCCACATCCAATGTGGGATATTACAATCTCCCCTCCTTATACCTTAGCGTCCTGGCTAAGGCTCAATCACACATAGCCCAGATTCTTCCTCTCTAGCCAATGTGGGATATACCGGGCTCACCCTTCGTTGCCCCAACCATCCTCTTGATGTGGGATATACCTGGGCTTGCCTTCGTTTCCCCAACCATCGACAACCCGACTGGATATCCCAGCCCGAGCTTTCGAGAGTCGGCTCTGATACCATCTGTAACGACCCGGTCCACGACCCTACCACAGGGCAATGCCTCCCTCAAAAGGGCTAGCCAAGTAGGTACTTATAAGACCTTGCCAAGGAACTCATAAGTACCTACTTGGCTAGCCCTTTTGAGGGAGGCAATGCCCTGTGGTGGGGCCGTGGACTGGGTCGTTACACATTTGACACCTCTACAAAACCCCTTACACTTTCATTAATTGCTAAAATCTTACCCCAAATTTTTATTATTACGAAATGGTCTAAAAATAAAAATATTTACTATAAACTTTAGGATGATTATTAATGCCTTGGTACGCTATCTCGTTTCACAGAACATCGCTCTTAAGTACACCGCTACTAAAGAAACTTTCATTGTCGCTAAAGGTATATCGAATGCTAAAAAAAATAAAAAGTCGTCGATAAAAATACACGTGAACGCCAAGTATTTAAAAAATATAGTTTACGCTAATTATCACTAAGCACTTCGATCAATATCACTCATCGTTAAATTATAACTTATAGTTTTCAAAAATTTTGATGCTAAAGGTTGCCGTTAAACTTTCGCTCACAGATATCTACGCTAAATCTTACGAACGAAAGTCACGATTTAAAATAAATTAAGCAGCTAGGTAATATCAAGGTTTGGGGTGTTACATGATCACAGTTGTGATGACCCGAGTCGTCAATCACCCAATTCTTATTTTTCAATAAAATCACAACGCAATCACAATCAGGTTACAAGACCCAAGTAGCTGATATTAGATCTTCAAAACAAGCACAAATAATCCTGAGTCAGATTATAAGACCTACAAATAAGTTGCAAGATTTCTAAACTCCAAAATTGTAAGTCCCGTTCACATCCCCGCTTGAACTTGCTCATCAAAATAATCATCTACACTAGAAAGGTAAATGGCAGGGGGTGAGCCGGGTAGCCTAGTAAGTGGAATAATCATAGCACCATAAGATCATAATCAAACACGGTAAACAATTTCAGGATCAGTCAAAATGTTCGACCCCAAACTGTCAAAGCAACCGTGGCTTAGTACCCCGAACAATTAGTAACATTTTAATATCCAAGTTGCACATCAAACATAACACTTCAGTATCTTGCCTCCGGTATCCTCAAGGGGATCCGCCAAAGCTCAAATGTATCATAATCATAACATATTCATGTATGTAGACAAACCACTAGAGCACTGTCATTGAGTAAAAGTACTAAAGCCACATCCCATAAACATATTTTAAAAACAAGATATTTACCAATATTAAAAAAAAGCATTTGAGCAAGCTTTCTGAACAACAGTGTTTAGGAGTACAACGAATGTTGAGAAATAAATAACCACGTGGCATAAAAGAATAGTGATATGGAATTCTCCTTACCTAAATCACGAAGAATCCACTTATACAATTGCTCTCAATCAGGCCTTATGATTCCTTTTTCATAACTGTGGCTAATCGTCTTCTCTCACTCTTTAGCTTTCAATCTACTGATGAAAGTGAAAGAGAGTAATTTGAAAAGATCAAAGGCCTATTTATAGATATTTCTAGGAAGCACGAGGTGGATACAAACACGACGTGACGGGACAAGGCTATGCCACCTAGCAAAGCACGACAAGGCTAGAAGCACGAGATGGCAAGACAAAGTTGTGCCACCAAGCAAGCACGACGATGCTAACGAAAGCACGACAAGGCTCGAAGCACGAGGTGGCAAGACAAGTTGTGCCACCTAGCAAGCACGACAAGGCTAAGCAAAGCACGACAAAGCTAAGCAAAGCACGACAAAGCTTGAAGCACGACGTGTTGCAATAGTATGTTGACACGTCACAAGCACGATGCTGATAGGTAGCAGGAGGTGTCGATCAAAGAAATAATCAACACTGACTCCTCAATAAGCACGAGATGTCACGACACCCAACAAGCACGACAATGCAAGTCCAAACTGTCACTAAAAATCATCATCATCATCATCACTTTTCTCTCAACCAACGAGTAATATTTTGAGCACTTCTAAAATTTTGGAGTGTTACATTCTTCCCTCCTTAAAAGAATTCATCCGCAAAATTTGCCAACCTTAAATCTGAATCAACAACTTCAAAATTCAGCTCATAATTATCCCAAGGCCGGGGAACCTATCCTAACTTACGCTCACCTAAGCAATTCAAGCCTAGGTATCGCTCTGATACCAACTGTGATGACCCAAGTCGCCAATCATTTAATTCAATATCATCAACACAATTACAACAGTCTCCCATTATATTAAAAATATTTCTAAAACTCCAAAACTGCAAGTCCCGCCCACATCCCCGCTTGCATGTGCTCATCTAAATAATCAGCTGCACTGGAAGGATAAATGATGGGGGGGGGGGGGGTGAGCCGGGTAGCCCAGTAAGTGGAATAATCATGGCACCATAAGATCAAAATCAAACACGCTAAAAAATTCAACATAAGTCAATATATGACTGTCAAACCGTCAACACAACCGTGGCTTAGTACCCCAAAAAATTAGTAAACCAATTCAATATCCAAGTTGCACATCAAAGATACCACTTTAGCATCTTGCTTCCGCTATCCTCAAAGGGATCCGCCAAAGCTCAGCCGTATCATAACATATCATGCACTGTCATTGATCAAAAGTACTTAAGGCACGTCCCGCAAACAGATTTCAAAAACAAGATATTTACCAATATTCAAAACAAAGCATTTGAGCAAGATTTCAAAACAACAGTGTTTAGGAGTACAACAGACGTTGAGAAATAAACAACCACGTGGCATAAAAGAAGAGTAATATGGAATTCCCCTTACCTAAATCACGAAGAATCCACTTATACAGTTGCTCCCAATCAGGCCCTATGATTCTTCTCTTACTCTTTAGTTTCAATCTAGAGAGTACCTTGTAAACATATCAAGGGTTACAGTTCTGACTTTGTCGAATTTTGATCCAAACTATTTATAAAAATTCATGAGAAAACTGCCTAAATTAATTCTATCTTTAGTGACAATTACGGTCACTATTCAAATCATCACACCTAGTTTTTCACCTAAAACACACATAATTCGTACATACTCACAGCCGAACAACATGCACACCCACATTGTTACATACCCAGAACACACTATAAATCTTGACATACACCTTCACTCACTGAGTACACGCGCACACTTGCCACAGCCCGTTCCCCCAAAGCCCCCGAAGCTCCAAGGCACTGGAAACACACGCACTAACACTCACAGTTGCTCCTTTCCTCCTACTTCACCTGCGCACACACAAAGAACACACACATACACACAAACACACTCCCACACACTACACTTACCCTCTAACACTCACAATTCACCAAAACCCACACAGCCTTCACTGTAAACACACATACACATTATACCTTACAAACGAATCCTGAACACCCACAATTATACCCAAAATATACATAAAATCACACATCCAAGACCCATGAACACATGATACACACACCCACTCACAAAGGTGAAAATTTCACCCAACTTCAATCACTGAATACATTAAGGAAAGAGGGAATTACCTTTGAAAATCTCTCCCATCTCTTTCTCTTCAAATTATTCTACTGAGATTCCCCCCCAACAAAAGTCCCCTGTTTTCCTCCTCTCGTCTCTATTTCTGTTCTTCTTGTTGGTTTGGTTTTGTTCTCTTCTCTCTCTCTCTTTTTTCCTTTCTTTATCCGAGACTTCAATTATCCACATTCAATATTTTAAGTCTCTGATGCAGCTGAGTCATTAACCAAGGAGGAGGTGTCACGGTTTTAAAATATGGTTTTTAGGTTTCATAAAATTACACAAATGGACCCGAAGTTTTTTCAAAATTACGAAAATGCCCCCAGAATTTCGAAATTTACATTTTTGCCCCAAAATTAAGCTTTAACACTCTATTAATACCCGAGAATTACTCAAATTTAACCCATTTATTTTATGGAGCTGAGAAGGTTATTTTAACCCGTCCCCAATGTTCATGATATTACATTCTTCCCCCCTTATAAAAATTTCGTTCTCAAAATTTGCTCGTGGATACTAGTGGATACCCTATCACTTATCACATTTACGTATCACGCTTCCGTTGCGGAATTCATAACTCTTTAATAGTACCTAAGCTACCTCTGACTTTTGCACCCAGCTTCTTGTTCCACGAATACCCAGACACAACTGTTTAAATTCAAATCATAATGCTAAGTTGAAATCCTATCAGATAGTCACTTCACTCCAGCTATTCCATAACTTTATGATCGATGACCTAAACCGGTACAAAAATCACTAAGTTGAACCTACACCGATCCAAATTTTACGCATATCAAACAATTAAAATCAACTATAATGCCATGGCTTTTACTGCACTTTACTGATAATATACTAGAGAGTTTATCCTTTGTACAACTTACTTAATGATTGTAAGCTTAACCCTAGGCTCGAGGCGTATTAAAGTGCTCAGCGATGGTCACGTGTGACTTTCAGTCTAGCAAGGCTAACATGGGCGGCATAACCAATTCATACGAGCACTTACACCTCACAGCAGATAGAAAAATGTAGCCACTAGGCTTTCACTGCACATTCTAATACCTCAAAACAACAAGTCCAAATCATTGCCAAGTTCATCACCTTATTTTAACATAACTGTTATTGCATACTTACGGTTCTGCGTACACTTCAGAGAACGATAAAAAACTATAACCACTATGATCTCTGGCTATGCGCTCGGGTGTCTTAAATCAAATAGTTCCAAACTGTTATCGAATATGTGTGATCTTAACACAACGCAAATATGATTTTGCACTCACATGTCTTGCACTTTCCTTACGTTTAATGCTCTAAATTATCACATTACTTCTGATTCACAGTCACATTATTTACAAGAATCTTATAGCCTTATCCTTTAATTATTTGTTTAAGTTGAACAGTTAAAATCGTCTGGTTCCAAAAGCAAATAATCTAGCGGTCTATTATCTCGGGTTCAACCAATTTTCAATCTTATACCGAATCATCGAATAGCTTATCTGAACCTAATCCACATTCCCAGAGTCTATTCTCACTCACAAATTATCTGAGGCTTAGGAATCTATCTAACCTCATATCTAGGTAAAGGAAACTATACCAATAATGATAACAATATTCGCAATCAGACAATCAACACACAAAAATCATGCATATTGGCTCTCAGGGTTCACAACAGAATTCTGTGACATTCTAGAAGAAACAATGGACACATAAACGATGATATAGGTCTGGCAGAGCAAAGTCAATCTAACGACTCGGAACAATCAAAATCGGAAGGAGTTATTGGTACTTAATAAGATTTGTAGCTTTCCCATGGCCAGTGGGTCAGATACTACCCCACCAAGTCCAAATAGATTTGAAAGAAGCAGATAAATACCCAGAAAAGGAATAAGATGACTTAGCATGAATGACATCTTCGCTGACATCTCAGCATAAGCTGACATTAAGTCGTCCTTGAATTCAATATACAAAAGAATAAATGAGATGACGGAGTAAAATTTCAGATTCCTTCTTGTACCCTTAAACCAAATTTTCAGTCTTAATACCAGTCATTTTCCAGTACACTATTCTTACTCATAGATCAAATCACCAACTTAACTACTGCTCATACCTTACAACTTCCCAGATACGACTAGGGATTCCCCAAGACAATACATGGATGGGTGATTAGCAAATCACCAATTCATATCTAGTATGATATCAAAATCTCGAACAACAAATGGAGTGAGGTCCATAGAAAGATCTTTATCCAAACATAGACTATACATTTACAGAGAACCACAAAACAGTCAAAAACTCTCCCAACAGAGTACTTATCACAATATCAGTTCTTAAAAGACGGATCTTCATCCTCAATCTCTATGCCAAAGTAACAGATGTAAAGAAATGTGAAGCTCCAAACTTAGATAGTATACACGTACCTAATGGGTTAACCTATAAAGTGCCTAACACCACGTCATCAAACGTGACAACATCTTAAGCGGATATTAAACAAAATTTAGCTAATGTTTTGGGCCTCTGCCCCTACCAACCTTGTCCTCCTTCCTGCCGAGGTATACTACTCGCTGTTACATCCGCAATAGGTGTACGACATATTATTTCTCCCATGCAAACAATTTCAAACTTAATGCTCCACACTGCCATGCCTAACACATCATCCCCGGTTACTTTATTTCATAACTCACCACTTCGACTTCTATTGTACTTACCACATGGGGTGGCTGAAAAACCCCCGCCACCCTGACCAGTACTCTAGGTAGGTCAAACTTCAGAACTCTACTCTGAACTGGTCAAGCGCCTTTACCCTGCGCTCCCCCACATCCCCCCTATGCCTCAATCGAATTTCAAAACTCTGTCCAAATCATAATATAACCTAACTGAAGTGGTCCAGAATTCTTGATTCTGGCCCAACCTTTAACCTTAAGCACCGTCCTGTGCCGATTGTAAAAATTGCTGACTCCTTTCAACTTCTACAAATCTGTTCGAGAAAAATTCTTAATTATCTCTCTTCTATCCGTCCTGTGTTTACTCATGCCTTAGACTATTCTAAAACTCATGCCAAATAAGGATATTCCATATAGCTAGTCAGTCAAGCTAGGATCACTCTATTTCTTAATTCAAGCTTAAACCCCCACTCAGACATAAATTAATTTCTGATAAGTCAGATTCTTCGACATTATTTCCACCCTTGATCGACCTCGTCTCTCAGTTTATATCCAATAAATTCAATCTTTCGTCACTTCACTTATAGTTGCTCAAAATTTATACAATTAGTTGCTTAAAATTTTTCTCAATTTTGCTAATCCCATTCGCTGTCTCTATAGGGTCTAATAACCCCCTAGAACTAGTCGCGTTTATTTGATAGATTCACCCAAGGTACTCTCGCCTCAATTTTTAATACCGATAAGAATCCCTGCTCATCTTATGCAAACCTCTTGGAATCTCATCTATCGGGGACCCTAGGCCCTCCATACTATCTCCACTATCGGCGCTTCAAATTTTGACCATTATGGATACAATAAACAGTTATCAAGGTTTACCACATGGGTATAAAAAACAACACAATGACTAGTCAAAGGCAGGCTTCTTAACTCTACCATCATCCTACCCCGCTCTCGTTAACTAGAATACAATTCCACAGAATCGTGTTACCTACACTCAATGGTTCCGTGCCTACAGAATCATATGCCTATACTCTTAATATCCCCGGACCGAACTGCTCTGATACCAACTGTAACCCCCCTAAAAATCTGAAGCTCCGTCGCACCGAACTCTGGATTGTTAACCTACTGGATCACATCAAACCTGTCAAATCTACTCACTAACACATATTCTAAATCATATAATTCAGCATCAACTCAGATTTCTCAAAATACTAGATTACAAGTTGTTTAGCTTAAAACTATTATAGCTTAAGTCCTTCACAATTCAAATTTCTAAGAAACAATTCAACAATATCGACCCGCACAGGGTTCTCACTATACAGTTATGATGGGCTCATCAGAATCTCACTCAGACTCTAAACCCATTCCTGAGCAACCTACTGTTGATCCAAATTTGCAGAAAGGAATCAAACAAAGGGTGAGCTTTTAAAAGTTCGGTAAGGTCGTACAAGGACGAACAAAAGAATTACCAAACGATTCCAAGAATCCAACTGACGAAGATTTCCAGAACACTTCAACGGTCAAAAACTCAATAATTTCTAAAACGATCAAAATTCATCAGAAATAAATACTAAAATAGACAAATGTCATCACGATGGGTTCCAAAAAGATCAATAAGAGATTATTTCCAAAATCATCATTTTAAAATACAATGATGGTTTTCCAAAAATTTCAAAATGCATACGGATCATCTGAAACAGTCCTTTCCAAAATACAATGATGACTTGTCAAGGAATTTCAACTCAAGCACAAATCATGGTACTTATGGCGCGAATAAAATAAAAAATCAACGTTGACCCTGGGCAGTTACAATGCTACTCAGGCAAAGTTAGTAGTATACACATGCATGATGTACCATATTAAATACTAGTCATCTTGGGTACTAGCCTGCTTTTTCATGCAAGATTCAAACCAGCCTTATTATGCTCTCCCACAAAATGGAAACCCAGGTCAACCCAGAAAAATCAACAATATTAATGAGCTTTAACATGAGCTCAATTTACCACCCTTAATTCGGATTCTAATAACCGTAATCATACTGACATAAGTCATCATTCGGAATTTTTAGAAGAAATCATAATTTTGAGAAGAAAAATCACAAATAAACAGCAAAAACAATTAAGAATGATTATCGAATTTAAGCACAACAGTTCGGAAGAACGGATACAAACAATTGTCAATTTCCTCAACATGCAATAAGAAGCAAGCATGACAAGATTTCCAAATAATTGATTCAGGTTCAATATTGGAGTTTTTTGGGCAATAACATATTGATATCAATACATAATTTGGAGTTCGGCATTAGCCATAAGCATATGAAAGGAGTACTTATGAGTACGAGTTATCAAAATAGGTTCGGCCGAAAGTTCTTGCCCTGGGTTCAAATAGAATCCTTTACATGGATCCGCAGCTAGCTTATCCTAACCGGAAAGTCCTTAGCTTTACCCTAAACGAAATAATTAAATCACTAGAACACAGCCTACAGTACTATATTGTTACTTAATACGAGCTCTCACATACTCCTAAAATGAACCCCTCTCACCGGATATGTAAAATTACTGAAACGCTCCAGGAGTGTAAAATACCACAATGCCCCCGTTGCACTTAAATCGTCAAATGACCTTTATTTAAGCAATATCACTAAAATATCCTTACCGTATGTAAATGTACTAAAAAATACCCTTTATGGATAAATTTAACAAAATAACCTCCATCGGGTGACAAATTACCAAAATGCCCCTGGGGTTTTCAGCACAGAAAAAATATCTAAAAATGCTATTTTAAGAATTCTGATATCATTCTCTGGCCTTAAAAGTATTTTAGAAAATTTTAGCCCAAAATTTCCGAATCGATGTCCGAACTGAACGCTAAAAGGCCAGTTTTGAAAAAATACCTATCGACCTTAGAATGGTACGAAATTTTAGGCAACGAATTATATGAGTATAATAGGGTTTTCATTAAATTTTTAGATTAAAATAACTTGGTTTACTAGGTTAAATAATTTGATAATTATTCTTTGTTGATACGCTAATATAGCGCCTTTTGCGGATAGTGTGAAAAATTCTAGAGCGTACCTCTCGTAAAAATATTAGAGGTTAAAGTTTCTAACTTTGTCTAGTTTTGGTCCAAACTATCTGTAAAAATTCATGAGAAAACTTCCTAAAATAATTCTATCTTTAGTGACAATTACGGTCACTATTCAAATCATCACACCTAGTTTTTCACCTAAAACACTCACATAATTCGTACATACTCACAGCCAAAGAACATGCACACCCACACTATTACATAGCCAGAATACACACACACTATAAATCTTGACATACACCTTCAGTCATTGAGCACACGCCCACACCTACCACAAATCGTTCCCTCGAAGCCCCTGAAGCTCCAAGGCACTGAAAACACACGCACTAACACTCACAGTTGCTCCCTTCCCCCTGCTTCACCTGCGCACACACAAACACACTCCCACACACCACATTTACCCTTAAACACTCACAATTCACCAAAACCCACACACCATTCACTGTAAACACACATACACATTATACCTTATGCACAAATCCTTAACACCCACAATTATACCCAAAATATACATAAACTCATAGACCTGAGACCCATGAACACAGGATACACACACCCAACTCACCAAGATGAAAATTTCACCTAACTTCAATCACTGAATACATTAAGGAAAGAGGGAATTACCCCTAAAAATCTCTCCGATCTCTTTCTTTTCGAATTATTCTGCTGAGATTCCCCCCACCCCACGAAAGTCCCCTATTTTCCTCCTCTCTTATCTATTTTTGTTCTTTTGGTTTTGTTATCTTCTATCTCTCATTTTTTTGCCTTTCCTTATTCGAGACTTCAATTATCCACATTCAATATTTTAAGTCTTTAATGTAGCTGAGTCATTAACCAAGGAGGAGTGTCACGATTTCAAGATATGATTTCTAGGTTATTTTCATAAAATCACACAAAATGGCCCCAAACTTTTATCAAAATTATGAAATTGCCCCCAGAATTTAAAAAATTACATTTTTGCCCTCAAATTCTTTTAAGCTTCAACAGTACTAATACTCGAGAATTACTCAAATTTAACACTCATTTATTTTACGGAGCCCGGATGGTTATTTTAACCCATTCCCAAAGTTCAGGATATTACAATTTTCAAGTCTAAAGATTGTCTGGTCAAGTGTTTCCAATATCATGGAAAATTCCCGCTCATCTTATACAAACCTAATAGAATCTCATGCATCGGGGACCCCAGGCCCTCCATACTATCTTCACTGTTAGAGCTTCAAATGTGAACCATACAGATATAATAAATAGTTATCAAGGTTATACAAACACGGGCCTAAAGAACAACACAATGACAAGTCAAAGGCAAACTTATTAACTCTACCATCGTCCTGCCCCACTCTTATTAACCGGATACGATTCTATAGAATCGTGTTACGTATACCCTGTGGTCCTGTGCCTACAAAATCATATACTTATACTCAAGCCTGTAACTATAGAAATATATACTTATACTCTCTATACCATAAGACCAAACTGCTCTGATACCAACTGTAGTGCCCCGAAAATTTGGTGCGCTGCCGCCTGAACTCCCGGGTCGTTAACCTACCGGATCACATCAAACCTGTCAGACCTATTCACTAACACATATTCCAAATCATCTAATTCAGTATCAACTCAGATTTCTCAAAATACTAGATCACAACTGCTTAGCTTAAACTATTACACTTAGGTTCTTCGTAATTCAAAATTCTAAAAAGAAATTAACAGTACTGAACTGCGCGGGATTTTACTATACTGTGGTGATGGGCTCATCAGAATCTCACTCAGACTCTAAACCCTTTCCCAAGCATTCTACAGCTGACTGTTACCTGTAGAAGGGAATCAAACAAATGGTGAGCTTTTGAGAGCTGAGTAAGGTCATACAAGGACAAACAAAAGAATCACAAAATGCTTCCAAAGAATCCAACCAACAAAAATTTTCAGAATACTTCAAACGGTCAAAAACTCAATGATTTCCAAAAGGATCAAAATTCATCAAAAATAGATACCAAAATAAACAATGATACTCATGATGGGTTCCAGAACGATTAATAAAAGATCATCTTCAAAGCCATCATTCCAAAATACGATGATGGTTTTCCATAGGATTTCAAAAGATACACAGATCATCTGAGACAGTTCTTTCCAAATTACACTGAAGATTTCTCAAAAAGATTTCAACACGGGCACAAATTATTTCAGAGAATACTTTTCAGTCATTTCTGTAACAGTCACGGTAATTTACAGAGCAGATAAATATTTTGGAGGGTAGCTTATTTGGCCTATGTTACCTGGAATAAATATAGGTAACAAGTTGATGATAAATATTTTGCTTAAATTGCAGAGTAAGTTGGAGACACGTTTAGCATGCTAAATAGAAGGATAGAAAGGCAAAAAAGGATGTCAGGAAATTTGGTGAGTTGGCCTAATTGCCCTCATCAGGCGATGACAAAAAAAATGTGAAAAGTGGAACAAAATGAGGAGGGTTTGAAAATAATCCTTAAAAAGGAACATATAATGAGGTTCTAATGGTGAATTGCCACGAAAGTAGCAGAAAAATCGAGTGGTAGAGGCAGAGAATAAAGAGGTCTGAGAAGAAAGAAAGGAGCGAGGACAAAAAAAAGGGTAGAATCCAAGATCGAAACTAGAAAAGTGGAAAGAATTGTAAGAAGTAAGTACATGATAAACAGTCCGGACAAAGTTCAGAACCAAGAGGAGGAGATAGAAAATGTAGATGATGTGGATTGAGGCACGAGGGTGTGAACTATGCTAAGGCAAGTAAAGCAGATCTTAAGTATGAGAGCAAGTCACTGAACTAATGTTTAGGATGAAGCAAAAGAGGTTGTTCCAAATGTCAACAGCCAGGGTATATTGACCGGATGGAGGTGCTCTAAAGGAGGGTGATGGTCATTGAAGTAAGAAGAAATAAGGGATTTATGAGACTATGTATTGGCTATCAGAAGCTAATTAAGATGACAGTCAGGAATAATTACTGATTGCCTGACCTAGTTAATATGTCGATCAATTGCTAGGTGCTAAGTGTTTTCTTTCTAAGACTGACCTTAGAACTGGTCATCACTAGTTAAGAATAAGGAAGGATGAAGTTATCAAGATTGTCTTTAGAAACTGAGATAGGCATTATGAATTCTTGGGGATGTCATGTGAATTAATTAATGCCCCTGTGGCATCTATAAATTTCAGGAATCAAGTCTTTTGAGAGTACTTGATCATTGTGTCGTCACCTTATTGGTGACTTTATGACTGATATTAAGAGCAAAAAGGAGCTTGCGCAATGGCAAGTTAGGAAAATTTTAGGAAAGCTAAGTTGTATGTCAAATTCGAGGAATGTGAATTTTGACTAAGAAATCTGGATGTATGGGGTTAATGTGAAGCAAATTAGGAGATTTGAGAAAGTTGAAAATATGACAAATGGGGAATGACAAAAGTCGGCATTTGAGATGAGTAGCTTCCTAAGCTCAATCGGAGGCTACCAGAGAGTGATTGACAATCTCTCTAAGATGCCTTGTCAAAGAAAACTGACTGCGATGATTGTTACGCCAAGTTGATAAGAATGTAAACAACTCGAATTCAAAGTTCGAGTAAGGAGAAAAGGAAGTAATAGTTTGTTTCACATGGAAATGCAGCCCGCGCATCTTAATGAAATCAAGGAAGCTTAAGGCCAAGATGAAAGGATGTTGAGATCCAACGAGGATTAGAAAGGAGTAAGATAGAAATGTTGATGGGGATAAGGACAATGATTATGAATGTGAAGGTCGGATATGTGTTCCACCTAGTGATGAATTGAGAGAAGAAATTGTGAAGGGTACTCATAGTTTTAAGTGTCGATTCACTTAGGGCAGAAGAAAATGTACCCTAAGTTAGCGCCCAAAGAATTTTGGTGGCCTAGCATGAAGAGGGATATATAAAAGTTTGTATCCCGATGTTTGACCTGCTAACATGAAAAAAGTGGATCATAAGATCGCCAGAAAGTGGCAACCACTCCTTGTATCTGAGTGGAAATGGGAACACAGTACGATGAATTTTGGTGTTAAGGTTACCACAAACAACTAAGAGATATACATCTATCTGGGTAGTAGTGGATAGGTTGACTAAGATGTCTCGATTTATTTTGTCCAGGAAAAATATTTTTCTGAACGACTTGCCCAAACTTATGTTAAGCAAGTGGTTAGTTGTTATTGAGTTTAAGTAACTACTGTGTCCGATAAAGACACAAGGTTCACCTTTAGAGTTTGGAAAAGTTTTCAAAAAGAAATGAAAACAAAGTTGACCATGAGGACGGCCTTTTACCTCGGACAGATGACCTATTAAGATGTACGATATGAATATTGGGAGAGTGTTGAGGGCCTATATTAATTATTTTGGCAGAGCATGGGGTAAATAGTTACCCTTAGTCGAATTCTCCTATAAAAATGGTTATCGGTCGAGCAAAGAAAAATAGCTCTTTATGAAGTGTTGTATGGCCGAAGATGTCAAACACCTATTTGTAAAATATGGTTAGAGTCGAGACTGTTTCGCACGAGACTGTGCAAGGAAATAGAAAACAAGGTGATCGATACCTAAGAGAAAAATCTTACTACGCAGAATTAGCAGAAAACTTATGCTGACAAGAGGCATAGGATGTTGAAGTTTGAAGTAGATGACATAGTACATTTTATAAGTGTCACCGTGGAAAGGAATCAAGCGATTTAGGAAGTGGAGGATGTTGAGTCCAAAGTTCATCGGACCGTTCAAAATCCTGCCTAGGATTGAGACGATAGCATACAAACTCGATCTACGTTCAGGATTGAGTTAATTGCGTAACGTGTATCATGTGTCAATATTGAGGAAGTTTGATCCCAATTCTATGCATGGGATCTAGTTGGAACAAGTTGAAATTCGAGATAATATCTCATATTAGGAGGCGCCAACGAAGAGGCCTGTAAGAAGGAACATGTTTTATGTGAATATTGGTGGTCAAAGTTGATTAGAAAAAATCATGCGGTCAAGGAAGTACCTTAAAACGCACGGCTTTAATGCGGTAATAATGTCCGCACCAAGTTGCAGAATGAGGTTTGTCCCTATTTTGAGGACGAAATTTATTTAAGGGGGAGGGTGTGATACCCCGAAAAATACCGGAAATTAATCTTATCGCGAGTTGATTAATTAATGGGAGATTATTTTACTAAGTGGCATTATGTTGGCAATAATCAAGTGTTAAGGAGCTAAATAAGGGGTTAGTGTGGCCTTGGGGGTTGAAATGTAATTTTAGAAAGTTAAGGGGCAAGAGTGTAATTTTGGAAAGTTAAGGGGCAAAAATGTAATTTGAGAAAATATGATGAACGAGATGCATATCTTTATTAAGTAGAATCCTTTTGATGATAATGAGGTGTTATGGGGCTACATGGATGGTTAGGGTGATTTTGGGGTCAAATTGTAATTTTCCAAAGTTGAGGGGTCAAAATGCAATTTTGAAAACTTGAGGGGCTATTTTGAAAATTCCAAAATTAGGACTTATGTGTCAATTTTTCAGGAATGTTGGTGTAAGGAGATGCCACGTCATGTGGTGACTAATCTCATGTTTTTATATGATTTTAATTGGTTTTATCCTAATTGGAAAGAAAACAAAAAAAAATCTCGGATGAACAGTAACCCGTGGAGAACACAGCAAAAAGAGGAAGAAAAAGGGAGGAAAAAAGAGAAGGAAAAAGGGGAAGAAAAAGGAGGAAGAAGGAGGAGAAGAAAAGGAAAAAGCAAAAACCTGAATATTCTTCAGGGTAATCCCTTAATCTTAAACCCTAATTGCGAAATTGTGGAGCAATTGGGATGAAATTTGGGTTGAACATATGTGACATAGATATGTATATATATGTTTCAGTTGTGTATATATAATCGGGGATGGGAAAAATTGATATGAGTTCGTGTTGTAATTATGAATATGGGAACTTCGAATTGAGAAAGAAAAGAAAATGGTTATGGTTTCACATTCGGTGTGTGTTCAGTGTGTGTTTGGACGATTTACAGTAGGTGTTCTTCGGGTTTGAGATGGGTTATGGATTTTGTGTGTTTAATTGTGTGTAATGGTGTAAATTAAGTGGGTTTAGGGTATTAATGTGTAGATTGTAATGTAATTAAGAGATTAAAAGTGAATTAATGAGGAAATACATGCGTGAGTGGGAGGAGTGTGCCCAGATCTGAGGTTGATTGGAGGAGGAAGAAGACGTGTGTGTGCGTGAAGGTGAAGTAGTGTGTGTTGATGTGAATAGTGACTGTTTTTGTCACTAAAGGTGGGAAATAAGTAATCAGTTTGAAATTCAAATTTTTAAAAATAGTTAGGGTCCGATTTAGACAGTGCGAAAAAGAGACCCTAGTTATTGTTAGGAGGCCTATATCATGGAAAACTTTCAGATTTTTCCGAGATCGGGAAGGGGGTGAACAGATGCGGGAAGTTTGAAACTTTATGGTGAAATTTAAAATATCAAACAAATGCAGTTTTGCGTGAAACTTTATAAGGTCTCTGGGATATTGAGAAGATTCATTTTCGAAGATTTCGGGTCATTTCAAAGCCGTTAGCCATTTTTGGCGGAATGGGCTTTTAAGTGTTCGGTCCGGACACTAGTTCGGAATTTTCTGACGAAAATTTTCTAAAATACTTTTTAGCTCAAAAATGAATTTCACAATGCGTAAAATAGCATTTTAAAGTGGTTTTGAGATTTTACTAAGTCGGGGAACCCTCAGGGGCATTTTGGTAAATTGCCACCTAAAGAGGGGTATTTTGGTAAGTTTCCTGGTAAAGTTTTTCAAAGAAATTTTTAGTTCGAAAAGGGTTGTAAAACACCTAAAAGGTTGTTTTGAAGCTGAGTCGGGGCGTTGCGGTGATAGTGAACCCCAGGGGCATTTCAGTAATTTGCCGCCTAGAGGGGGTATTTTGGTAATTTTTTTATAAAATGCTTTGAAGAACTGTTGGTTTGGGAAGGGGTGTAAGACATCCAAAAAGTTATTTTGAAGGGATTTTGAGATGTTTGTTGGGGCGATGGCAGCCAAGGGGTATTTTGGTAATTTCACACAAGCTAGGGGTGTTTTGGTAATTTTTCCCTTAAAGATTTCGAAGGGACTATTTGGGCTGTAAATGATGTACATCCAAAAAGTGGTTTTAAAGCGGTTTTGGGGTGTTGGTGGTGTAGCGGCCATCAGGGGGTATTTTGGTAATTTGCCATGTTGATGCCCAATTTTAGGAAACACGCATAATCCATCGGTCAAAATGGTGGGAAGTGAGGAATGATATTAATACGTTGAAATAATGAGATTGTGGCTATTGCTAATGTGTTGGTAAGCTAGATTACGGATCCAATTATTAGATCGGATTAACAAGCTGCCATAAGACGCTGTAAATGATTGAATGGGAAGGGATAGAATTGAGAGTGCGTATATGTGGAATGATTTCTAACGAGCAGAGTATTATTTGACTAGGTGATGTAGCTCGTTGCGATCAGAGATTGCGAGTTGCTTTGCCTATAAGCCAATCAGGTAAGGACAATGCGGTTCTGATATGCTAATTCATTGTTCGATTAGCATGCCATGTTGATGACGTGTTATTGAATTTTTGTCGTTATGATTGGACACCGGTAGTCATTGTAATCGGTATATGCATATTTGAATTGTGCTGTTGAGGACTTAAGGTAGAATTAATTCCCTTAGTCTGCCCTGTTGATAGAATTTAATGAGGATGATGGGTGTCCTAGTATGCTATGATTCAATCCAATTAGCATACCTGAAGTGGATGATGATGTTGCGTAGGGGTTATCGTGTGGTTGTTGTTAGATGTCGGTAGTTATTGATAGCCGATATCTCTTTTCTTTAAGAACACCATTGAGGACTTGTGGCAAGCTTCTCCCGAGTCCGCCTTGTCATTGTGTGTTGTTGTGAAATGTGGGCACTTATTGGTAGTCGACATACCTCTTATGTAAGAACATTGTTGAGGGTTGCGGTAATCTTCTCCCAAGTCCGCCCCTGTTGATGATGTTACATTGAACTCTTGTTGTTAGATCTGAACACCGGTTGATCTTTTGATCCGGTATTCCTTGTTGAGCTGTGTTGTTGAGGACATAAGGTGGAATAATTTTCCCCTAGTCCGCCCCGTTGATGAAGTCATGTTACTTGGTTGTAAGGTGGTTAGGGAAAGCACTCTAAATGAGTTCCCTGCTTGTTGACGGTGTCTCTTCTATTTACTTTAGACTGAGATGAACATCCCATAAGATGGGACATCAATATGAGGAGGATGGCCTGTGAAACATGATCACTGACAAAGAGAATGTAGGGCGCGCGAGTTTAGTCTGTTATGTCTGGTCTAGTCTAGTCTGTAGTGTTTGAGTTGCATTGCATTTGATTTTCTTTTGATGTTAATGACTTGTATTTCAATTTCCTGTTTTAGTGTTCACTTGCATAGTCAGTTAGTCTTGTCCATGAGGAGGTGGCAATAATGTTGTTCTGTTGGGCCTTCAAGCCGCTCAGTCTAACGAAAGAAAAGTTATTGTTTGACAAGTGATGCTGAAATTATTGACTATTCTTGATTCATTGCTATTGTTGAGATGATTATTATTCCTCTGAATCTTTTGAATCATTTGTACACGATACTTCTCGTGTTGTCTTTACTAGGCGATTTGCGCTCATTCCTTATGTTGTATTGTGCAGGCTATAAGGTTGGTCAAGGAGAACCCTCTAGAAAAGGGAAGAGAAACAAGCTAGAAAAGTTGAGCAAGGGGATAAGTTGTGTGAGGTAAGACAAGCTAGAAATGGTGAGATAAAGATTGAGCTTCGAAATAGGTTGATTAGAGTCACACGACTATCGTCGTATATTAGGTTATAACCATTCATGTTGTTTAGAGACTTGAATGTCTTCCGCTGCAGTATAATGTATGTTTGTAAGAAATTTTTTTGTAAGGACGAATTTTAGAGCGTCTATTAATAATGTATGAGGATGTAGTTGCTCTGTATTCAGCATAGGGTTTTGAATGTAATTATGGTCGATAACTCAGCTCGGTGACTTCACCTGGGTTGTGAGGGTGTCGCAATTGATTCAATTTAGGGTTCGGTTGATTTGGGGCATTCAATTTACAGTTCAATTAGGGGGTTCAATTATTTCAATTTAGGGTTCGGTTGGATCATGACATTCAATTTAGGATTCAATTAGTTTATTTTAGGATTTGATTCGATTAGGGCATTCAATTTAGGATTCAATTAGGAGGTTCAGACTATTCAACAAATTCAGATTATTCATGGCAGAGAAGACAAATTAACAACAAATTCATATTATGGCCAAATACTTCATAATCAACAAATTCAGAAGACAAAATAATGGCCAAACATCCAAATTAACAACAAATTCAGATTATACATGGCAGAGAAGACAAATTCAAATTTTTTTATGCACGTACATTGAAATTCAGAAGAGCTTATACAAGCAGAAGTGTGATTATGGCCAAATGCTTGATAATCAACTTTGAAAAATAAACAACAAGATTAATTTAGGGCAATGGCCATACAGATCTCGAGGTGGGTACGATGACGGCGGCGTTGGTGGTGCGACGACAGCGGTGGGCTTTGTGGCACGGCAACAGTGGAAGGCTTGGTGGCGCAGCGTCAGGTGGGGGACGGGGGTGTCACCAGAGGTAGGTCGCCGTCGAGAGGGGTCGCCGGAGGTGAGAACGGCGGTGGGTGGGTGAGAGAAGAATTTTAGAGAGAAAAACGAGGAGAGAGAAAGAAACTAGATCTGGTTATAAATCAGATCTTTAGCAACAGAATAACACCGTCGCTAAAAATCCATCGGCGAAGGTTTATTATAAAGACTTTTACCAACGGAAGTTTTAGCGACGGTTTTATTCTGTTGCTTAAATAATTTTATAAAACCCTAAAAAAATACTAATTTTCTAAAAAGTATTTAGCGACGATAATTCTGTCGCTAAAAGTCCGTTGTTTAAAGTCCGTCATTTAAAGTCCGTCTGCAAATACGTTTATCAATGGTGTCTTCCGTCGATAATAGTATTAAATGACGGACTTTTAATGACGGGATCTTCTATCGCTTAAAGACCTTTTTAGGGATGGAATACCTTCCGTCGCTAAAAATCCGTCGCAAAATACATATTTTTCTATAGTGAATACACTCCATATGTAAGCATTACACTTATTCACACAAACATACACTACTATACAGCCACACATCTACTGATATCACATTTACACTCACAACCAGCCTCCCCACAAACCCCATTCATAGCAGTTCTCTCTTGCGGCATACACACACCAATGCACACTCAGTCTCACTGTTAATAAATTGGGTCAGTGGACTCATTATCCGCCCACTAACAGATAATGAGTATTTGTTAGTCTGGATAGTTACAATTATTTAGAGAATATTTATCTCCTAAGTGTTTGAGATAAAGACAATATTTATCTCATAGGTGTTTGAGATAAATACATATTTATCTTCTAAGTGTTTGAGGTAAAGTATGTCTCTAAATACTATCTTTATATAAAGGCTAGAGATATCCCAAGAAATAACAAGTGACAGACAATAAGTCACAAGAGAATCCCTCTCTTTATTGCATTCTCTCTAGAGTAATAACCAAGCTCTAGGATTTGGTTTGTGGACGAAGAACTCGACACTAGTAGCCCTTTTCGTACCTGCGAAAAAGATCAAGCGTGTTGGAGGTTAGTAACAACAAGGATCCATCGTCAGAATATTTGGAGACTTCATACGGTATGTTTCTGAACCCACTATGTGTTACATGGTAGCGCATTAATTGTTATTCAACATTGCTATCAGAGCATGATTACTTGTTGATTCGCCTTTAACATGATAGAATAAATTATGTGCATGTTGTGATTTTTCTCGAATACGTGAATGAGACCCATTATTAAAATTTGAAATTTTTTGAGCATGTTTTTTCTAAAACGTAATTATATGGTTTTGTTCTCCTATGGTTAAGGATGAACTCCGTAAAATTTTGTGATTTTTAGATGCATAGTTTGTGAGAAATCACGATTTTATTTTTTAAGAAAACTGTGGTTTTTTTTAGTTTTGGGACTCAAATTTGGAGCATGATATTTAGTTTTTATCATGATCGGTTCATACATAATTAATCTATGTTGAATAAGCTTTCCAACGATATATTGCACGCATTATTTGGCTTAAAAATGAGAGAGATATGGCCTTCAGAAGTTGGCATCGTGACATGGTGGCGGTTGAAAGAATTAGGGTTTTTTCATAAAGAAGACGAACACCCGCTCCATGCGCCGAGGACACGCGCCACGCGTTAAGGCAGCCGTGCAAGCGACACACGCGGGCCAAGCCATGCCCCCACAAGCCTCCACGTGCGTGCGTGTCACACACGGGCCTGTTCCAAAAAAAAAATCTCAGACGCTACCCCCACGCACAAGGCGGCGCGTAGAGGCGCGTGAAGGTGGTTTCCGAAAGATTTTGACCCCACCGCCGGCGAGTGGAGTGTTTTCTTGACTTCTGATTTTTTTATGTGGTGTTGAATTACCTTTATACCCTGTGTGTGTGTTATGTTTAATTTTTAAATGACTTTTTCTAAAGTAATTAGCTTTAAAAATTTGTTTTATACACACATAATTTTTTCTTTAATTCTAGAGGGTATATTAGGGTTAAATTCACTGTTTGTCAATTTTTAAGAATTTATCTCTCATTTTTAGCTATTTGTGAGTTTTTTTTGTGGTACTTTTGTGGTCCTAAAAAATACGAATAATGCGTAAATATTAATTTTGCACTTCGTGGACAGAAATAAATATTTTGGAGAGTTATATGACATAGATGAATTATGTTTTATTATTTGCCTTGATTAGAGTTATGGTTTAAATATGCTTTTGTTGAAAAATATTTGTTGGGCTTTTGGCAAGCCCACACCTCTTTAAACCCAATTTCAAGGCCTTTACGCCCGTTTTTCTTGAAAGGAGAATGTGACATATTCATCCATTTAAATTACCCTTTAACTTGTTATTTGAGCATGCTAGTTTTAGGTTAAATGGATGGATATTAGATTGTCATTCTAAAGAAACTTATGTTTATGTGTTTACTCTTTTATTAAGAAAATTCTTTTGAGAATAATGTGTTGTGCGACATCTCCATTTGTTTTATTGGAGTAGTTTGTAGTAGGATTCTCAAAGATGTTGTATTCTACTATTTCCCTGTATATTTCTAGAAAGCCTTGTACGGGAATGTAATTTCGCACGCACATTATTCAAGGCAGAATTTTCTTAGCATAAGTTATTAGAATGCCAATAGGGCTCAATGGAGTCCTTGCACACTTTATTATATGGTGAAATTATATTGTTCTAAATTATCATGTGGATGATTTATTATATTGTGGCTTATATGATGATGAAATTTATTGCGAAAAATTACTTGGAAAGTATTTTCCCAACTCACATACATGGGAGATGATTACGAGCTTAGCAAATTTTCGATTTCATGATGTGAGGAAGGATTATGTTTTTCATTTGAATTTTTTTAAAAATAAATAGAAGGATGTATAATTAATGTTTTTTTTTCTTTGCCCAAACTATGGCCACCAAGAATGTCATAGCTGATCTCGTTAAGGGTGAAAAACTTAACGGAGATAATTATGACGTTTGGCACAAAAAGATGAAATTCATGCTAAACGAACAAGAGCTCGAGGAGCACTTGACCAAAGAGGGGCAACCCCTAAGAGACCACACTGCCTACCAGAAATGGAATCAGAAAGATCGTAGTGCGCGCTACACCTTGTTGAGCAGCTTGCAAAATGATCTAATCGGGCAGTATGATGAACTTCCAACTTGCAAAGCTTTATGGGATCAGCTCAAGTTCTCTTTTGGTGGAACCTCAACTACGCGGCTTCGTAGCCTTGTGATTAAGTTTAGGAATACACAAAAGACCCTAAGCATACCATGAGTGAACATCTAAGGATGATGTCCAATATGATTGGTAAGCTAAGGGATGCTGGCCATGCGCTCACAGATGAGCAGCAAGTCAGAGCTGTCATAAGGTCCATTCCTGCCTCATGGGCCAATATGAAACAGATATTGACCCACAGTGAAAACATCAAGAACTTTTCTGATGTTTCACAGCATGTCATCCTTGAGGCCGAGACTCGAGATGTTGACAAGACCCTTACTTATGTCGCCCAAGAGGGATCGCGCAATGCAAATGGCAAGCGCGGAAGACAAAGTAAGAAAGGCAAGGCTAGCACTTCTGCGCCAAAGAAAGGAAAAATGAAGAAACGCAAGAGAGGAAAACGTGGTGGTAAAAAGGATTTGTCTAAAGTCAAATGCTTCAACTGTCAACAGAAAGGACACTTCGCTCGTGATTGCACTGAGCCGAAGAAGGTACTTTCAGAATCTCTCTCTCAGTTATATGTTTCCTCACATGTGATGGTTGCTCATTCCTAACCTGTGTGGTTTGTGGATACATGTGCAACAAAACATGTAGCACGTGATCGAGAGGGGTTCATAGATTATCACCGGATTCCAGTAGGAAGCAAACATATCTTCATGGGAAACAATAGCTCCGAAAAGGTGCTAGGTGTTGGTTCTTACCAGTTACTGCTTTAATCTAATTTCAGTTACTGCTTTATTAGACAAATGGTTTTCCTTTATTTTTAGGGGTAATAAGTTGGACATCTTTTTGGATGATGTTTTGTTCAGACATGGTTTTTGCATGGATAGTCTTTTTCAATTGGATTTAATTGATTCTCAGTCCTCTTATTCTTATGTGGTGAATGATAATATTTGAATGATTCTACCACCTGGCATGCAAGACTGAGCCACATAGGCCAAGATAGAATGACTCGTTTGGCTAGAGAAGGCCTTTTGGGCCCACTCGCAAGAGTCAATCTACAAACATGTGAGGCTTGTTTGGCCGGTAAAGCATGCAGGAAGCTTTTTGGAAAGGCTGTGAGAGCAACTCAGCCACTTGAGCTAGTTCACTCTGACATATGTTGACCTATCGGTGTAAAGGCACGCCATGGCGCCTCTTATTTCCTTACACTGATAGACGATTATACGCGATATGGTTAGGTGTATCTGATATCTCACCGCTATGAAGCTTTAAATTGTTTCCAACGCTTTGTAGCAGAGGTTGAGAATTAGAAAGAGAAGAGTTTAAAAACTCTTCGCACTGACCGGGGACGCGAATATTTGTCCGATCACTTCAAGAAGTTTTGTGAGAAAAAAGGGATACGCAGGCAACTTACTATTCCTAATACTCCACAACAAAATGGTGTTGCGGAAAGAAGAAATACAACATTGTTAGACATGGTTAGGTCTATGATGGCGCAAGCAAACCTCCCAATATCTTTTTGGGGATGCTCTTTTGACTGTAGCCTATATACTTAATCGAGTGCCTTCACAATCAGTCAAATCCATCCCATATGAGCTTTGGAATGGCCAAAAGCCAAATTTGGATAACTTGCGCCCATGGGGCTCAGCAGGTTATGTTCACAATACTTCTCATAAGTATGGGAAACTAGGGCCTAGAGCTACAAAGAGTATCTTCTTGAGGTATTCTGAAAACTCTAAAGGCTATGTGATGTATGGTGAACATCCAAATGGTGGAAAGACTGAAATAGAGTCTCGTGATGTCAATTTCATAGAGTGATTTTCCTAGAATTGGAGACACAAGTAAGAATCTTGACCTCTATGAGTTAGAGGAAGTTGAAGCCACTTTATCATCTCCAAGCGAAGGTGGGGAATTAGTTCCTCATCATGTTGTCACTGAAGATAGTATAAGTAATCTTCAACCTAGTGGGAGCATCCTAGACAGTGGGAGCACACCATTAGGACCATCAGGTCAACAAGATTCTCAACTCCGTAGAGGTGCATGAGGAAGAGTTCCACGTCGTCATTTTGAGATTGACGGTGAAATTCTTATGTGCACTATAACTGATGAAGATGAGCCCACTTCTGTGGAAGAAGTCTTATCTTCACCTGCTAGTAATGAGTGGATGACTGCAATGAAAGATGAGTTGAGCTTAATGGAGAAGAATCAGGTCTGGGAGTTGGTTGACCTTCCGCCAGGGCACAAGACTGTTGGAAACAAGTGGGTTTTAAAAGTCAAGCGCAAGGCAGATGGGTCAATTGACAAGTATAAGGCATGTTTTGTGGCGAAAGGCTATACCCAACAGCGGGGGGTGGACTATGAAGACACATTCTCCCCAGTGGTGAGATTTGCTTCAATTCGCCTGATCCTAGCTATTGTCGCCCAACAGGATTTAGAACTTTTTCATATGGATGTTAAGACTTCGTTTCTCAATGGAGAACTAGACGACAAGATTTATATGGCTCAACCTGAGGGTTTTGAAGTCAAGGGACATGAGCGCAAAGTTTGCCAGCTCAAACGTTCTATATATGGTCTCAAACAATCATCTAGGCAGTGGTACTTTAGGTTTCATCATGCCATTACCTCTATAGGTTTTGAAATGATTGAACAAGACCATTGCGTTTACGTAAAACGATCTAAGAAAAATATTCTGATCCTTTATTTGTATGTGGATGACATTCTTTTAGCTGGGAATGACATGAGTTCCATTGTCGCCACTAAGCAGTGGCTGTCCTCAACTTTTGAGATGAAGGACATGGGAGAAGCTAATTATGTGTTCAGGGTTAAAATCATACGTGATCGTCCAGCAAGACTTCTCAGTTTGTCTCAAGAGACATATATCAAGAAGGTCATTGAACGATTTCGTATGCATAACTCAAAACCCATAGACACTCCAATGGACAAGGCGTGTACTTTAAGCACAGACCAATGCCCAAAGAATGATGAGGAAAAGAATTGGATGTCCAAAGTGCCTTACGCTGCTGCAGTTGGGAGTCTGATGTACGCTATGTTGTGTACGCGTCCAGACATCTGCTTTGCCGTTGGAATGGTGAGTCGTTATCAGAGTAATCCTGGACCCGCTCATTGGAATGCGGTGAAGAGGATTCTTCGATACTTATGTGGAACCGCTGATCTCGTCCTGTGTTATCATGGTGGAGACTTGAGATTGAGAGGATACATCGATGCTGATTGGGGCGGTGATAGAGATGAGCACAAATCCACTTCATTCATACTAGGAGGTGGAGCTATCTCTTGGTGCAGTAAGAAACAGACTTGCATCACCCTATCCACGATGCAGTCAGAGTATGTTGCTTGTTCAGCAGCAGTCCAGGAAGCTGTTTGCTTGAGGTCATTCTTATAATCACCCTATCCACGATGCAGTCAGAGTATGTTGCTTGTTCAGCAGCAGTCCAGGAAGCTGTTTGCTTGAGGTCATTCTTATAAGCTCTAGGGGTTACAGCTCATGCAGACGAGTCTGTCACTGTTCACTGTGATAATACAGTTGCCCTAGATTTTGTAAAGGACCCCAAATATCATGGGAAGGCCAAAACATAGGCCTTTGTTATCACTTCATTAGAACTTTAGTTGCGCAAGGAGAGGTGACCATAAAGCATATACCTACTGGCAGAATGGTGGCTGATCCTTTGACCAAGCCTATTGCTAGAGATGTTTTCCTTTCTCACATTAGGAGTATGGGACTACGTAGGGTTTGATATGTTTATGGCATCTTATGTACTTGACATTATTTATTACATTAAATTTTCATTCCTTGATTTGAGTTTATTTTGGAATGAATGGATAATCTTTGTGATTACATATACATCCTTGTTGAGAGTGTCACCAGGCTTGAATTGACCCACTCACACGGGTAATTCACCTTGGCGCTAAGATGAGACATAATTGTCTTAGGCGCCAAGAGGGCGAATAAGATGATACAGCTTATAAAGCAAACATGTCGCCTTAGTTGGAGCTAAGATGAGACCTATAAAGTTAGGTCGATCATAGAGTATCTCCACAACTCTATGTAGCCTGTTTACAGCCGAATGTGAGATTTCAGGCAGGCACTATGAGAGTGACTGGGCTGAAAAACTCAGGTTAGGCGCTTGTACAAAGACTAGACTCAGATTCGTATGGCGTATTTTATTATACATTTATGTGACACGCCCTTGCGGGTTACGCCATAGCATGCAAATCATACTGCATGTGCTAAATGCAGACCGACAGTGGGAGTGACGAATGAATCCCTGCTTCGTCACTGTGTGAGCCACTTGGATCGAAATATTTTTGATCTATATGGTACCCTTTTCACCTTAGACTATGTCATGAAGAGGATACTCAATGTCGCTACTTTAGCATGTACCCTTGGATCATGGATGATGCGGTCTCGCGGGGCATGTCTAGGAAAGCGGTTGGGTCTAATTGGAATGACATGAGGGCTTTGGGAAGAAAGTTCAATATTACACCATGTTGTGTGATTCATAGCCCGGGCGACTTTGTCGATTTTTGTTTCGATATGAGTCATGAATACATAACATATGAGAGGTTTAACACTGCTCACTATGAGGGATTTGAGAGTGTTTAATCTGGTGTAGTTGAACTATCTGGGGTACATACGAGATTTTTTGGAGTGATGTATTGTGTTAGTTTGGTGATAACTTAATACAATACTCCTCAACTGGACATCCTTTCTCGTAGGTCGCACGTTCCATTTCCTGTATGAGGAGATGAGTGGACAAGAGATAAGGAGGGACTGCACGATTTATTTGCCCTGTGTGTGGGCGAGTGGGAGCTGTTAATAAATTGGGTCAGTGGACCCATTATCCGCCCACTAACAGATAATGTGTATTTGTTAGTCTGGATAATTACAGTTATTTAGAGAATATTTATCTCCTAAGTGTTTGAGATAAATACAATATTTATCTCATAGGTGTTTGAGATAAATACATCTTTATCTCCTAAGTGTTTGAGGTGAAGTCTGTCTCTAAATACTAAAGGCTAGAGATATCCCATGAGATAACAAGTGACAGACGATAAGTCACAAGACAATCCCTCTCTCTATAGCACTCTCTCTAGAGCAATCACCAAGCTCTAGGATTTGGTTCGTGGACAAAGAACTCGACTCTAGTAGCTGTTTTCGTACCTGCAAAAAAGATCAAGCGTGTTGGAGGCTAGTAATAACAAGGATCCATCGTCGGAATATTCAGAGACTTTATACGGTATGTTTTTGAACCCACTACATGTTATTTGATAGCACACTAATTGTTATTCAACACTTACAAAGCCACAAAATACACCCACACTACATACGCACAAAGCACAATCTCCACTCATGGATCTCTTCTTGGCAGTCCTCCCCATGCCCCTTTTTCTCACAACCATAAAACCCATGAATTAAAATGCACAACACTCCATCACCTTCCCTTCACACTGCCGTGAACCCACTCCCTCACGGCAGTGGTTTCCTCTCTCTAAAAACCCACGTAGCCCCCATTGTTTTCATGGTTCTTACATCCCATTTGATATATACACTGAGGTATACACAAACCCATAAACATTTTACCCATAAGTCTTTCATGGCAGCCACAACGGCTGCCTCATCAACCCCTCTCCTTCTTTCATAAACACCCATTTCAATTCCATCATTTCCACCTCCACACACAGGTTCACCATATACTTCCTAAACACACTGCATAAATACACCTACTCCATAAGCCTCCATGCACATCAAAACACCATTCAAACACAAACCCAAAACTGACAACATGTACCCTCCTGTGTACATGGCATATACAAACGCACGCACCCATAGGCTACCTTCAAGGTAGTCTCATGCACATACACTCACAGCATGCACACAGCTGTCCTTCAGCCCCTCCATGGCTGTCCTCTCTCTCTCTCTCCTTCCTCCTCTCATACACTCACATGAACCCACATATATTCACAGTCACATCTACACAGTTTTTTGCACCTCTAACTGTATACACAACAAAACACAGCTCACACATACACACATTCATGGGACTGTTTGACAGCCCCTCCACTCACGTACACATGAATATATCACTTACACACACACCCCACGACACAATCCACCCTTTCTCTGCTTACACACAAATATAAGCACAACACATACACAAAATACATGGACACACACCCACTTACACACCCAAACACTTACGCAAAACACTCACAGTAACTTCTCAAAACCCAGATCCATTTTCTCCATTAAATCATTGAGTAACTAGAGGAAACAAAATAACGGTTAGAACATACCGGAAAAACTAATCTCGATAGCCGGAAGAATTCCTTTTTCGATCCCTTCTCTTCTCTCTCTCCGAATCTCTCATCTCTCTCTATCTCTTTGCTGTAATTAGTCTCCAACAAAGCCAAGGGCAGCTAGAAGTGTGGCTGCCCCATACTATGTCTTATATATATATATATATATATATATATATATATATATATATATATATATATATATATATATATGTAGGATGAAAACCCTAGTTAGAAATTGAAAAGAAAACCCTACACGCCCATTTGTCGCTAAAGCTTCTTACCCAACTTATGATTGCAAAAATGGTCCAAAAATAAAATACTTACGATAAACTATATGTTAGCAAATTATTAACGATTGTTACGCTAACCCGCTCCACTATGTGTCACTAAAAGTGGTCGCATAGAAAAATATCAATGCTAACAAAAAGAATTTCATTGACAAAAGTTCATAAAATATTGTTTCGCTAATTGCAACTAATACCTCAATCAATGTCATTTATAACTGCTATCGTAATTTATATCTTATGATTTCAAATTTGTCGCTAAGATCGTAATTCTAGTGCTCCCTAATTTTGTTGCTCTAACCGCCCAAAACTAATATACCAATGATAGGTGAGAGTTCGCCACTAAAAATAAAATGATTTTATTTCAGAGAAATAATTATAATAAAAATACTTCTCAGGCATTACATGTACAGTCTATGGAGAGATATTATGAGGATCACTTGTCAATAAATCAGATGCGCTCCAGCCGCTTTCATGAACGCCATTTTGAGAAGCTCAACGTCCTAATGCCAGTCTTCACCTAACACTGCCCCCTTTATTGAAGACACCCGAGCTATTTAACTTGTCACTTTGACTATGATTGCTACCAACAGGAGACATATGCTTCTTAAGTCGTATGTCTGCACGAGTAACTAGGCTGCACGATTTTCCTGATTAACATTTCTCAGACGCACCACTAACATCTAGCCGTACAGATAGATTCTGTGTCCAAACTATTCCCTCGGCCACGCCCAAAGGACGAGCTCCATAGCTTGAACCTGGTCCCTCGGCCAAGCTGAGTGGAGGAATATGTCATTATATGCATTTGCCATTGGCGCTCTAGCTGGACCGCTCGTCATTTAGGAGCCATGCTGCAAAGTCTTCTATTATTTAGGGACACATACCTTAAATATTTACAAGACCATACATGGAAAGAACGTATAAGACAACATTATCAAGGTGCTTATGGTGCACCTCCACTTTAGTTATGGTAAACTGAAGCTGGCATCATCACAACGTGTCGTGGTCACACATTTGCTCCCTCACCAATAAGGATCATGAGTCACAATCCTTGGCACATGACATAATAGGTCAGCATGCACAATGCTTTTTGCCCGACCATACAATAACATCTTACAAGATGCCTTGATGATATCTCATAAGACATATGGAGATGACTGGTTAACTGCTATTGGGCATAACCACCTTCACTATGGTCCCTCCCTTACCAAGATAACTATCTTCGTTAATGTAGGCAGTTGAGTCTAATTACTTTGCCGAGACATGAGATAATGCTTCACTAGCTTGGCAATGGTCAAATTGCAATCTTGACCTAGAAGCCCCATGACAATTTTTTAAGATATGGAGGGCAAAATCATTTGTATGCCCCTCGAATCATGCCTTGGCCTACCGAGCACACATACTCCTTTCTTAAGAAGTTGCTTAAACCTCCTCCGAGCAGATGCACTACTTTCAAAGAGAAAGTACGCCTCACTCAAGCCTATCCACTCTTTCCTACAAGGTGTCGCCTACCCTCGGCCTAGCCGAGCAATCATGCTCCTTTCTACAAGAATTCCCTAAGTCTCAACCTAGCCTAGCAAGCGCTCCTTTCTAAAAGTTATCGCCTAAGCCTCCGCTTAGTCGAGCATGTACGCTCCTTTGTACAAGGAGTCGCCTAGCCAAGCAAACATTCTCCTTTCCACAAGAGCTGCCTAAGCCTTAGCCTAGGCAAGCATGTGCGTTCTGTTCTACAAGGAGTTGCCTAAGCCTCAGCCTAGTGGAGCATGCCCTTTTCCTTTCTACCAAGAGACACCAAAGCCTCGGCCTAGCCGAGCATATGCGCTCCTTCTCAAGGAGTCATTCTATGTGCGACTCGTCGAGCAAATAAAATTAGTTTAACAATGTAGATGCTCTATGCTCGTTCAGCTGAGCAGATGAGCTCCCTCCCAAATGGCTCTCTATTGTACAGCCGAGCAACTAACTCCTACTGCATCCACCAAGGGTATAATAGGTACCTTTCATGTTCTTAACATAAAGACATAGACTATATTCTGTTTGGTTAGTCGAGCAGACGAGCTCATGAAGCTCAAGTCAATCCTTGGGCCCGACGAGCAGACAAACTGACAAAGTTCAACGTAGTCCCTCAGTCAGCTGAGCAGTTAAGCTCCCAATGCTAAACTTTTATTCCTCCAGTCAACAAAGGGAACAACCTTACGTGGCTCAGAATAGGCCGAAGAGGAAATAAGGCTTATGTAGCCCAAGACTGGCTCATGCTGTCTAAAGTTGAAAATGCACTCTGCATGGAACGACTCTAGCAGTCCCAAACTCTGGCAAACATGAAACTCTTAAAACTATTACTCCGTGCTTTCTCTGGCAATACAAACAGGGTAAATAAGTGATCTCCCTCTAACTGATCATCAGAGCTGATGATCTAAGGTTGAGCTAAGAGTTACTTCCCTATTCTATAATGAACAAGGATGTGGGGGTCTACTGATGTGCCAAAATAGGCCTAGCTGAGCAGTTAAGCTCCCAATGCTAAACTTTTATTCCTCTAGCCAACAAAGGGAACAACACCTACGTGGCTCAAAATAGGCCGAAGAGGCCCAAAAAGGCTTATGTGGCCCAAGACTGGCTCATGCTGCCTAAATTTGAAAATCCACTCTACATGGAATGATGCTAGCAGTCCCAAACCCTGGCAAACGTGAAACTCTTAAAACTATTACTCCGTGCTTTCTTTAGCAATACGAATATGGTAAATAGTCAATCCAAGGCTGAGCCTAGGAGTTACTTCCCTGTTCTATAAAGAACAATGATGTGGGGGTCTAATGATGTGACAAAAATTCCACCACCATTGAGCGAATTCACGTGCCTTTGTCATAGTCAAACATTAAGTAAGGATTGTCGTGTCTTTAAAATGAAAAAATCAAGCCATTGCCATGTCATAGGAGTACTTTGAAGGTTCCCACCATTTTCCTCCCTCTTTTTTTCCCTGGAATTGCTACCATGGATGAATGACTGGGAATGTTGTTGCTTATAGCTCGTTGATGCCATGGAAAGTGGGTTCGTACCTACGTGGAGGTGCCATAAAAGCTGTAGTCCGCGTCAGCTGCCAAATATGTTGATGTGAGACACAGCAAGGGTGGAGCAAGGGCTTCCCAGACAGAGCCTGAGGGTGGCAGTGCTGCGAGGGCGATGGCACAGGGTGAATATACGATGACAGTCACAGTCTGATGCTTAGGTCCGAAGTTAGGGTCCTGTATGTTTCTATCTCTTGGATTCTAGAGTGAGAAAGTGAAAGTGAAAGTGTTCTGAAAATGTCCAACCTTCAAATGAATTCTCAAGACCTCTATTTATAGAGGTTGAGATGATGATGTCATCACACGACACGTGGCACTCCCCAGGAGTGACACATCACCGAGGGGTCCACAGTTGCCGGTGCTCCACGGACTGTCGAATCGTAAATTCACTCGGCCTGCCCGCACAACGTCGCTCTGTCTGTCTGGAAAGACAGGTTCGCACAACGTCGGTATGGCCAGAGAACCCCCTTGATCTAGCCTCCAATCCAAGCAAGCCCTTGTAAAGTCCCACTAAGTGCGTCAAGAGACGCACGGAGAACCTGATAGTGGTGAGGGTTGCCCCTGTAGCCAATTGTCAGGCAGACTAGGCGTCATGCCCTCCAAGGACCTGCTCCCGTCCCAGAGTGACCCGGGGGTCATTGCCCTGGTGGTGTCGACGATTAATGGTAACATGAGTGGACATGCTCGCAGCTTAGTGCTCAGGGTCTGTGGCGAGGGGTCCTCATGCCAGAGCCACCCCCGCGATTGTGACGGCAATGGCTTTAAGGTTGTGAGCCCATCCCGTGATTGATTATACTGGCGATGGCTTTAAGGTTATGAGCCCATCCCGTAATTGATTGTGACGGCGATGGCTTTAAGGTTGTGAGCCCATCCCGTAGTTGATTGTGCCAGCGATGGCTTTAAGGTTGTGAACCCATCCGGTAGTTGATTGTGCCGACGATGGCTTTAAGGTTGTGAGCCCATCCCGTAGTTTATTGTGCCGGCAATGGCTTTAAGTTTGTGAGCCCATCCCGTAGTTGATTGTGCCGGCGATGGCTTTAAGGTTGTGAGCCCATCCCGTAGCAAGGGGTCCTCATGCCAAAGCACTACGAACGGAGCCCCCCGTGATGCTGCACACTCCGGAGAGTGGGTCGAAGCATGTTTCACATCCATGGCGGGGGCACATGGTGTGGTGAATAAGTGTGATGCCCGAAGGCTTGTATCATGATTGTGGTGCATGGGCACGGCGGGGACAATACTTGGTGCCGGAGCACATGTCATGAGAATGGTTCGGCGACGAACGTCGCGAAGCAATACTTGGTGACGGGGGCACGTATCATGAAGATGGCGCACGTGCGTGGTGACGAACGTCGCGGAGCAATACTTGGTGCCGGGGGCACGTATCATGAGAATGGCGCATGGGCGCAGCGACGAACGTCGTGGAAACAATACTTGGTGCCGGGGCACATGTTATGAAAGTGGTGCGGCGATGAACGTCACGAAGCAATACTATGTGCCGGGGCACATGTGATAAGAATGGCGCATGCGTGCGGCGACGAAGATCGCGGAGCATATACTTGGTGCCGGGGCACATGTGGTAAGAATGACGCATGGGCGCGACGACGAAGGTCGCAGAGCATATACTTGGTGCCGGGGCACATGTTATGAAGATGGCGCGGCGACGAACGTCGTGAAGATATACTTGGTGCCGGGGCACATGTTATAAAGGTGGCACGACGACAAATGTCATGAAGCAATACTTGGTGCCGGGGGCACGCATCATGAAAATGGCGCGTGGGCGCGCTTTGGGTGTCCTGAAAACGGTATGTGAGCTGAGTGTACCTGTCATAACAAGATAATGAATGCAACATGTAGTAATGACAAAGTTGGAAGTGATGGTACGCTGTCGTCGGACGACCGACGTCGCGAGGTTGATGGACGACGGACGTCGCGAGGATGATGGACGACGGACGACGGACGTCGCGAGGTTCATGCACGACGGACATCACGAGGTTGACGGACATCGCGAGGTTGAGCGACGACCGACGTCGCGAGGATGACGGACGACGTACGTCGCGAGGTCGATGCACGACGGAAGTCGCGAGGATGATGGACGACGGACGACGGACGACGGACGTCACGAGGTTGAGGGACGACGGACATCGCGAGGTTGAGGGACGACGGACATCGCGAGGTTGATGGATGACGGACGTCGCGAGGATGATGGATGACGGAGGTCACGAGGATGATAGACGACGGAGGTCACGAGGTTGAGGGACGACGGACGTTGCGAGGATGACGGACGACGGACGTCGCGAGGTTGATGCGAGACGGACGTCGCGAGGGATGGACGTCGCGAGGTTGATGCACGACGGACGTCGTGAGGTTGAGGGACGATGGACGTCGCAAGGTTGAGGGACGACGGACGTCGCGAGGTTGACGGACGACGGACGTCGCGAGGTTGACGAACGACGGACGTCTCGAGGCTGACGGAGGCCACCACCCCTGAGGAGGCCGAGGCCCACCCCTGGGGAGGCCAAGGCCTACCCCTTGGTGAGGCCAAGGCTGACCCTAAGGGGTGGCCAAGGCCAATGGCCAACTCCCATGGAGGGAGGCTAAGGCCACTCTCCCTTTCGGTGAAATTTGGGCGCGTCGACGGTAGATGTTTTGATGAGCGATGATGAATCCGAAAGTTGCGTTGTGACGATCGTGTCGACGTGAATCATACCCATGTGACGAACAAGGTGCTAAAGTCACATACAAAACATACGAAGCGAACAAAGCGAGAAAAAGGACTTTGTGCGAAAAGTGAAGAACCGGGGGGGAAGGCCACAGCCAACCTCCCATGGGAGGCCGAGGCTGACCCCATGACCTTGGGTGAGGCCGAGGCCAACCCCATGGCCTTAGGTGAGGCCGAGGCCGACTCCATGGGGTTGGCCAAGGCCTTTGCCCCTTGACCCCGGTTGCGCCGTCGGTTGATGTTTTTGGTGAAAAAGTTCTCGGGTGGTTTTGGTGTGACGAACGTGCTACCGTGAGTGACTGTTGAATCCGTTAACGTGTTCGCGTGAAATGGGACCCTTTTGGGCCCTTGGGTACGACCAGAATAGGTTGGGAACATAAGCCCCCTACGTGTGGTGTGCGTAGAGGGGCAACCAGAGCAGGCGCCGCACGCATACTCGCAAGTTCGCACTTAGAAGAATATGTGTTGTTTGTTGGTTTGCAAGTTGCTGACGTCGTCAATGCATGATGATGATGAAGAGTAGGTGGCTCGAGCCACCTCGTGCACCACCTACGAAAGCCTTAGGATGCTTGGGTGTTGACGCAAGGGCATGATGATAGGGCGCAGGGGCGCGAGCACATAATCGGTGCCGGGGCGACGGACGATGAGTGTCATGGAGACGTCACCCTGGTGATGGGTGACAAGCGTCGCGGAGACGGCGCACTGGCCCTGGCGACGGGGGTCGCGGTGATGGCGCACGGGCGCTGGCGATGGGGGTCGCGGAGACGGCGCCCAGGCAACGGATGACGAGCGTCGAACAATGAGTAGGAGTAGGTGGTTCGAGCTACCTCACACGCCACCTACCAAGGATGTTGATGTAGAAGGACGTCGTCACACAGGACGTGATCAAATTTGCAAAAAAGTTCTAAGTGTAGAAAAGTATGAAATGTGTAGGGGCGTGATGTGCGCGATCGGGCGTCGTGATACGGGGGTTGTCCATGACGGGCGCAAGGGCGCGGGCAATGCAGGTCAGTCAATGTTGCAAAAAAAAAAAATTTAATTTTTGTTGAAGCGTTGGCCTTGGATGTCGGCCATGATGTGTGAAGGTCGAAGGTGGCGTGGTGGACTTGGGTGTTGTGATTGAAGTGAAGAAGTGGTGGAGAGGGGGTGGTTGTGGTCGTGTTTTGGGCCGAAGTAGATGGCTATAGGTGTGAAGGGAACGATGGCTGAAGTGAGTGGCCAAAGAGGTCAAAGGTCGACCTTGGCAAGGTTGCGTGGGCATGGAGGATGGTCATGCGTTAGAGTTGAAGGTTGGCTGCGGGTGATGGAAAGAAGGTGAAGGTTGAAGGTGGAATATGGAGGGAGGGGAAAGGGGCGGCGAAGTGGTGAGAAGAAGAAGAAAGAAGAAGTGTGGGGTCGGGGTCGGCGACGGCGAAGTGTTGCGGATGGCCGAGGCCTAGGGGTAGGGGGAAGGGAAAGAGAGGGAAGGGGGAAGGGGGAAGGGGGAAGGGGAAGGGGAAGGAGAGGGGCAGGGTTGGCCTAAGGGAGGGGGTTGGGGAGGCCGAGGCCGAAGGTGGGGAGGGGGAAGATGGAGGGGAGAAAGGAAGGGGAAAGGAGAAGGAAGAAGTGGTGGCGGCGGCGGGGTGCTGCGGGTGGCCGAGGGGCAGGGGAGAGAAGAGAGGAGAGAGGGAAGGTGGGTGGGGGGGTCGGCGTTGGCGAGGGGGAGCAGCCGGCCGAGGCCGAAGGCGGCGGCGCCGCAAGGAGAAGAGGGGGGCGGCTGCGCAAGAAAGGGAAAGAGATGATAGAAAAATTAGGTTTAGGGTTTTCGGAGAGGGACGCGGGTCGGGTTCGGGTCAGTTCGGGCATATGGGCGTGGACAGAGAGAAAGAGGGGGCGCGGGTCGGTTCGGAGCGGTCCGGGCGCGCGGGTCAGCTGGGTTCGCGGGTAGGGTTTGCCCAGATGACTTCTTTTTGAATTTGAAATATTTTTTTTGCAGCCCTAAGGAAGGAGCCCCCAATGAAGATTTTCACAATGTACAAGATGAGAGTGAGAGAAATGGGATGGGGGGAGAAGAATGAAGCTTTTCCATAAGAAAGAGAGAAGTTGTGTATGAAGTGGGGAAAGGGTGATGGGGTGTTGGATGGTGAGGGAGGAGAGGAAAATGTGAGAGGGAGAGTGATGAGAGCATGTATGTATGTTGGGAGTAGTGGGGAAGATGAAAAACTTGAAATTTTTTCTAAGTAGTGGGCTGAGACAAGGATGCCGAGGGAGACCACTGAGGATGATCATCGATGACCGGTTGCGAAAAAAAAATGAATTTTTTTTTTCTAAATGTCAAGAAGAGTAAATGAAGGATGATGATGCGACCGTAGTAGCGCGGCTCGAGCCACCCTGCGCACCACGTACCAATTCGTTGCAATGTGAGGCCGAAGGGGTTGGGAAGGGGTGAAGCCCCCAAGGGAGTGGTTGATGGCATGAAGGGTGACGTCAATAGACTTGTGCAAGTGCAATGCAGCTTGAAAATTTTCTAAGTCTGGGAAATGTAACTTAATTGATAACGAAGGATAGACAACATGCCTTGATACATGGGTATGACGTACATGGAAACTTGCAAAATGAATGAAAAAATTACAAGTGTGGAAAATGCACTAAGGCATGCCAAGGCTTGGTCGGGTGGGTCATATGTCCCGCACTTAGAGTTTGAGCTCTCCAGACGCAATCTTGTCAGCGAAGACAAACTTGAGGCCCCTGCACCACTTGAGGCCGTGACTGATCTTTCGATGATAAGGGCAGTAGTTGGGATGGGCTAAGTCTTCTGGGGTAGGTTCAGTGTCGGCATTGGGCAGGGTTATAGCATTGTCATTGATCCATGTCTCGAGGAGAGCTCAGACAGTCTTCAAGTCACATGGGTATTCCGGGGGCAGGCATCGACGGCCTTCTCTTGTCAGGGCGCCCGTCCCTTCCTTGGGACTAACGCTTGCGGTTGTTGTCGTCGTTACTGGCTGCTTCCGTCATCGCGGGCAAGGCAAATGAGGTTGGGGCTTTGGGATCTTTGACGGACCGACCGAGTCATAGGTGCGTCGCGTAGCTTCTTTGAGATGTCCCCAGGACCGAAGCTAGAGGTTTTCAAGGTAGACCCTGTAGGTGTCTTTCATGTTCTTGATGCAAATGGGTACAAGGGTTTCATCCTTGCTGAAGTCAGTGCACTCCAAGCACTTGTGATGAAATCGTGTAACACAGGTGTTGAGGTCTTCTCTGGGGTTCTGGCGGATTCCGATAATGTCAACGATGGTCACACGTTCCGTCTCGTAGTGAAACTTGTCAAGGAAGAGTTGGACCATGTCAGACCAGGAGTGGATAGTACCATCAGGAATCTGATGATACTAAGAGTAGGCAAGGCCAGTCAGGGACTTGTGAAATTCACGAAGTTTCAAAGTGTCGTCCTCTCCGTAGTGCTCTAGGGAGCCAGAAAAATGGCTGATGTGCTCGCGGACATTGCCCTCTTTGCCATTGAACAAGGTGAAGGATGGTTGCTTGTACTTGACTGGGTAGGGCTTAGTAGTAAGGCTGCCAGAGTAGGGAGCATGGCCTGATAGCTTAGAGGGGCAGTGTGGTAAGGATGACTGCTTGAGGCGGTGAAGGAAGGCATCCAAGTCATGCTTGGTGACGTAGGACGCATGTGAGGGTTTGTGCCCTGTCGGGATGATCCAGGCACCCGAGCCCCCAAACGGTGCAACCTGAGGCATCAAGGGGATGACGACGGTAGAGAGGGGTTGGTGGTGGGGAGTAACTTGTTGGGGGTATGGTTTGCATATGAGTAGTGTCAGCGGCATGCAGCCGGTCGTCAGGCAGGGTCGACTGGAGTAAGCCGGGGGAATGAATTGTGTTTAGGTTTCGGTTGGTGATGTTCGGGTTAGGCTCCATCTCGATTGAGTCGTGAGTTTCCGAAGTGCTTTGAGCAAGGGTAAGGTGTGGCGCCGTGGGCTGAGGTGCTGCAAGTCCTACTGTCGAGGGCCCGGAGGACCAAGGCAGCGGTGGTCGCGACACTGGGACCTGAGCAGTGTCCAAAACTAGCCCAGGCCCTGAAGGTTGGACATGAGCAGGAGGGGCCAAACCTAGAGCTTGGGATGACACGGGGTGAGTAATGGGCACAGGGTGCAGAGCTCTAAGGCTTCGGGAAGTCGGTGATTGTGAAGTCAAGACTTGGATTGATTTTTGCATTTCTAAGATGATAGTCATAAGAGTGGCTTGGGAGTCTTGTAGGTTGGCTATAGTGGGCGTGAACTGCTGCATGGCCGCATTGACTGCAACTTGTATGTCAGGTACGGTAGCTAGTGGCTAGTCTTGGAGACGCATGGCACTAGCCTGAGTGTGGATGAGGCCTTGGCTGGCAGCCCTCGTAACTCTTCGTCGTGGAGGCATGGTGCCTGAGTGTAGCGGACAAGCAGACTGCAGTACGATGTTCACCTCCCCAGCGGAGTCGCCAAAATGATGCCATGGAAAGTGGGTTCGTACCTACGTGGAGGTGCCATAAAGGCTGCAGTCCGCATCAGCTGCCAAATATGTTGATGTGAGACACAGCAAGGGTGGAGCAAGGGCAGAGAGCAAGGGCTTCCCAGACAGAGCCTGAGGGTGGCAGTACTGCGAGGGCGATGGCGCAGGGTGAATATACGATGACAGTCACAGTCTGATGCTTAGGTCCGAAGTCAGGGTCTTGTATGTTTCTCTCTCTTGGATTCTAGAGTGAGAAAGTGAAAGTGTTCTGAAAATGTCCAACCTCCAAATGAATTCACAAGACCTCTATTTATAGAGGTTGAGATGATGATGTCATCACGCAACACGTGGCACTCCCCAGGAGTGACACATCACCGAGGGGTCCACAGTTGCCGGTGCTCCACGGACTGTTAAATCGCAAATTCACCCGGCCTGCCTGCATAGTGTCCCTCTGTCTGTCTGGAAAGACTGGCTCGCACAACGTCGGTGTGGCCAGAGAACCCCTTGATCTAGCCTCCAATCCAAGCCCTTGTAGAGTCCCACTAAGTGCGTCAAGAGACGCACGGAGAACCTGATAGTGGTGAGGGTTGCCCCTGTAGCCAACTGTCAGGCGGACTAGGCGCCATGCCCTCCAAGGACATGCTCCCGTCCCGGAGTGACCTGGGGGTCATTGCCCTGATGGTGTCGACGATCAATGGTAACATGAGTGGACATGCTCGCAGCTTAGTGCTCAGGGTCCGTGGTGAGGGATCCTCATGCCGCAGCCACCCCCGCGACTGTGACGGCGATGTCTTTAAGGTTGTGAGCCCATCCCGTAGCAAGGGGTCCTCGTGCCAAAGCACTACGAACGGAGCCCCCCCGTGATGCTGCACACTCCGGAGAGTGGGTCGAAGCATGTTTCACGTCCGTGGTGGGGGCACATGGTGTGGTGAATAAGTGTGATGCCCAAAGGCTTGTATCATGATTGTGGCGCATGGGCACTGCGGGGACAATACTTGGTGCCGGAGCACATGTCACGAGAGTGGTTCGGCGACGAACGTCGCGAAGCAATACTTGGTGACGGGGGCACGTATCATGAAGATGGCGCACGTGCGTGGTGACGTACGTCGCGGAGCAATACTTGGTGCCGGGGGCACGTGTTATGAAAGTAGTGCGGCGACGAATGTCGCGAAGCAATACTTTGTGCCGGGGCACATGTGATAAGAATGGCGCATGGGTGCGGCGACAAAGATCGCGGAGCATATACTTGGTGCTGGGGCACATGTGATAAGAATGGCGCATGGGCGCGGCGACGAAGGTCGCAGAGCATATACTTGGTGCCGGGGCACATGTTATGAAGATGGCGCGGCGACGAACGTCGCGAAGATATACTTGGTGCCGGGGCACATGTTATAAAGGTGGCGCGGCGACGAACGTCATGAAGCAATACTTAGTGCCGGGGACACGAATCATGAAAATGGCGCGTGGGCGCGCTTCGGGTGTCCCGAAGACGGTATGTGAGCTGAGTGTACCTGTCATAACAAGATAATGAATGCAACATGTAGTAATGACAAAGTTGGAAGTGATGGTACGCGGTCGTCGAACGACGGACGTCGCGAGGTTGATGGACGACGGACGTTGCGAGGTCGATGCACGACTGACGTCGCGAGGTTGATGCATGACGGACGTCGCGTGGTCGATGCATGATGGACGTCGCGAGGATGATGGACGACAGACGTAGCGAGGATGATGGACGACGGACGTAGCGAGGATGATGGACGACGGACGTCGCGAGGATGATGGACGACGGAGGTCGCGAGGATGATGCACGACGTACATCGCGAGGTTGATGGACGACGGACGTCGCGAGGTTGAGGGACGACGGACGTCCCGAGGTTGATGCATGACGGACGTCCCGAGGTTGATGGACGACGGACGTCCCGAGGATGACGGACGACGTACGTCGCGAGGTTGATGCACGACGGATGTCGCGAGGTTGATGGACGACGGACGTCGCGAGGTTGATGCACAACGGATGTCACGAGGTTGGCGAGGTTGACGGACGACAGACGTCTCAAGGTTGATGGACAACGTACGTCGCGAGGTTGACGGATGACGGACGTCGTGAGGTTGATGCATGACGGACGTCGCGAGGTTGATGGATGACGGACGTCGCGAGGTTGATGTACGAATGTCCGCTAACATCGCGGAGGTGCAAAGACTTGAGAAGACAAGTGCGAGCGGGAACGGAGGCCATGGGCCAAAGATTGGGGGAAGGCCAAGGTCACCACCCCTGGGGAGGCCGAGGCGGACCCCTTGGTGAGGCCGAGGCCGACACTAAGGGGTGGCCAAGGCCAATGGCCAACTCCCATGGAGGGAGGATAAGGCCACTCTCCCTTTCGGTGAAATTTGGGCACGCCGACGGTAGATGTTTTGATGAGCGATGACGAATCCGAAAGTTGCGTTGTGACGATCGTGTCGACATGAATCATACCCATGTGACGCACAAGGTGCTAATGTCACATACAAAGCGTACGAAGCGAACAAAGCGCGAAAAAGGACTTTGTGCAAAAAGTGAAGAACGGGGGGGGGGGGGGAAGGCCAAAGCCAACCTCCCATGGGAGGCCGAGGCCGACCCCATGACCTTGGGTGAGGCCAAGGCCAACCCCATGGCCTTAGGTGAGGCGAGGCCGACCCCATGGGGTTGGCCAAGGCCTTTGCTCCGGTTGTGCCGTCGGTTGATGTTTTTGGTGAAAAAGTTCTCGGGTGGTTTTGGTGTGACGAACGTGCTACCGTGAGTGACGTTGATGTAAAATAATTGGTGACCAAGTTGTGCGTGAGGCGTGTGAAGCAAAGAATGCACGTGACTTGGGCGCCCGCACTTTGACCGGTTCGAAGCGTTGAAGAATTGACTGTTGAATCCGTTGACATGTTCGCGTGAAATGGGACCCTTATTGGGCCCTTGGGTACGACTAGAATAGGTTGGGAACACTCGTGAAAGTCTTTCTTCCTGTGGAATCCATGAACTGGATACTTTGAGCATGTCATTACATGTCATGAAGTCTGTTTACACCACAATCATACCATTCTGGACTTTGTTACCATCCCTCTAGCATCGATTACAAGGTTGAATTGGGGCTTACGAATCCTTCTTCAGATATCTGTGCAGAATTTCTTCCTATATCTAGCTCAAAAACTGAAGTCTGGACAAAGTTAGAGTTCCCTTATAATCTTCAGCAGAGTTCCATACAGTGAATGGGCGCCTACACTGGAAGGTCAATGCAGCCAGGACTTACTTCCACAATAATTTTATTCAATCCAGTCACAAAGAAGCTCGAGTGAGGAGGTCCCAACGCTATTGCCCAATCACAAGGATGTAAATGTCCTTGTTGGTGTTCAAGATTTTAATGGGGACACCTTTGCTAAGGTCCTGGCGATGATGAAATATGGCGCCAAGGAATCTTGGATGACTACCCTATTTGTGATACCAGATTTGAAGATGAATCCTTGTTACGAAACCTGAAAACCAGAGCTTCTGTATCATGATACATCCATTATACTGGACTAGTAGTCGAGGATCGGTTGTCACTACTAGTAAGTGATCTGCATCTGATGTATGCATCTGCCATCAATATGCTAGAGTTGGTTGTAGGGGAGCTGGCACATTGGCACATACATGTACTCCATATTCAACGGTCATACAAAATTGGAGGGAAATTGAAGTGGCTATGGCGTGGGTAGGTGGGTGGGGTGGCTGCGGGGGGAGGGTGTGGGGGTGCAAGTAGTTTTGGAGGGAAATGTGTTATTAGAAGGGAAATGAAGCTCTTGGACGGGGGGTGGTGGGGGGTAAGGAATTAGAACAGGGTCAATTGATATTCAGATTAACAACGCAAAAACTGACAAGCATTTTGCATAACACGACTTGTATCAATTCTTGCACAACACGAATTGGGGGAGGGGTAATTTGGGAAGACCAATTTTTGTTGATTAAAAAAAACCCATCGTTTTAAGTCTAGCCCTTGTTTAGAAAATTTAACAAGTCACCCCATTTTTTCATAAGTTTTCAAAAGAATCTCACCTTTAACTAATATTTTATCCCAAAACCCCTAATTTTCTATTTTTCCCTAATATTTTCCAAAAACCAAATCACATCAAATCGTGTTTATTGACATATACTTCAGAGCATCTAACTAGACATCAACTCAAATTCTTCAAAATTCAAGATTACAAAAAAAAAAATTGCTTTAACTTAAACTATTAAAACTTAAGTTCTTTACAAACTCAAGTTCTTTATAGAACGAGTTAAAAGTGCAAACCCACACAGGGGTCCTATCACTCAAAGTAGTGGTGGGCTCTCCTGACTCTAAACCCATTCTCGAGCATTCTACAGTTGATCATAACCTGCAGAAGAGAATCAAACAAAGGCTAAGCCTTTGAGAACTCAATAAGGTCGTTCAAGGAACAACCGAAGGATTTATAAAATTATCCAAAAGTCTATTCGATGATAATGTTTCAAAACATTTTAACAATTATAAACAGTTTGATGATTTCCAAAACGATCATAATTAATCATAAACATATACCAAAAATGACCATTAATAATCATAAATAGACACCAAATTAAACATTAACAATCATCCCAAATTCCAAAATGAACATTAACAATCATAAAAAAATATCAAAAAAATCATTTGAAGGTCATCTTCAAAGCCATCATTTTAAAATGCAATGATGATTTTTCAAAGGATTACAAAAAAACACATATATTTCAAAGACAATACGGAAAAGGTTTCGAAAAATCACAAACAGTTTGATCACAATATAGAGAAGAGTTTCAACTTAATCCCACTCAATCAGATATCAAGACATTCATTTCTAATTATTTTTTAAAACATTCATTGTAAGATATAACGTAAACAAATTTAGAAGATATTGATCCTGGGCAGAGGCAATGTCACTCAGGCAACGCACAGAAAGTCTACACATTTATGATGTACGATAACTAGTCCTTTCCATCGTTCAAACGACTAGCCCGCGATCCCCGTAGGACGCAAGAATAGACCATCCTTATTACGCCTCCCTCAGAACAGACTCTCAGGTCAATACAAAAGACAACAATTATAGAATCAACAATAAATTCAATGCTTGAATTGCAATAAAATTGAGCATTGACACTAATTCAAATAGTTGATATCAATTAAGGTTTCAATGACAATTAAACATGTCGATATTCATTCATCACTCAGAATTAAAAAATAGTCATAAAAAATGAGCAAGAAAAAGTACGAACAATTATTGAATTTAGGCACAACATTCAGAAGAATGAATGCAAATAGTTATCGAATTTGGTCTGCATGCAATAAAAGGCAAGCATCGATAAGATTTCCAAATAACCGATGCAGGTTCAATGTTAGGGTTTGCTTGGTAATAACATACTGATATCAATGATTATCTCAATGTTTGACATTATCCATAAATAAATCACAAGAATACTTACGAATACAAGTTGTCAAAATCAGGATTCGGATAGATATCCTCACCCAGGATTCGGATAGAAACCCTTAACTGCATCCAATGCTAAATTATTCTAACCGAAAAGTCTTTTGCTTTAACCTAAACGGAACGATCAAATGGTCATAATATAGTCTACACTACGATATTATCAACTCAATACTAACTCGAGCATACTCTCAGAATGAACCCCTCACCGGGTTTGTATAATTACCAAACTACCTCTTATGTGTAAAATTACTAAAAGCCCCCCTCTCATACTTAAATCACCAGAACAACCTACCAGATATACAATCACTAAAATATCCCTACCATTTGTGAATTTACCCAAAAGTACCTTTAATAGGTAGAATAACCAAAATACCCCTTCTATGTGGTAAATTACCAAAACACCCCTTGGTGACTCCCGCATTAGAAAAATCTTAAAAACACTTCCAAATTCTATTTTAAGTACCCTGAAGTTATTTTTGGCTAAAAAGTGTTTTAGAAAATTTTTGCACAAAAAATCCTGATCCGATGTCCGGACCGAGCACTCAGTTCTTATAAAAATAGTTATCGATCTCTAAATGGCACGACATTTTAGAAAATTAAGCAACTCATTAATAGAAGGTTTCACTAAAATTTTTAGATTAAAATAACTTGATCGGTAAATTAAATAAATCAAGAATTTATTTTAATCGATACCCTAATTTAGCGTCCTTTACGGATATCGAAAAATTCCACAATTTTCTACAGCGTGCGCCTTGTAAAAATATTGGGTCATTGTTCTAAAGATTGTCAAATTCTAATCCAAACTATTTATAAAATTTGCATAAAACTATTTACCCTAAACCCCCCCCCCCCCCTTGGGACAATTACGTTCACTATTCAAATCACAACCCACACTATTTCACCTCCAAAACACACAGTTCATCTTCTTCCTCCAACTGTCGAGACAGATACACTTCCACGCACACTTCTACCCATCTAAACACATCCCACACACCTGAACACATACTCTAATACATCTAATACACATATATTACACACACATACACATGATACACACAATTACCCACACACACACACTCACTATCTCTCTCTCTCTCACACACACACACACTGTAAACATACAAACATATATTGCCACACCACACACACACACTTGGCAACACTGAAAATTCACACAGTCTCACCCAATTTACTCCTACCCACACACTAACACCACATACATGCATTATATACACATATTCTCACCATACACACACACCCGAGGCACCAACACATAGCAACACAAAATACACTGCAACCCACTCACGGCCCTCTCCCTTACCCCTACACACATATACATGTACTAAACACACCCTAACACACAATTCCCTACATAACACACACACACACACACATCGACACACCCACCACCCACCCACCACACATACTTAAAATCCATATTTATATACACCCACAAATTCATGCACACACAGTGAACACACACGCTACACACACAGAAACATGCTTTGAAAACACACACTAAAGATGAAAAATTACCTTTAGGATTCTACAATTCCATCCCCCCTCCCCCCTTCTCACTCACTCCCTACGTCGAGCACAGAGCTCTCCTTGATTCTCTCACAGCTACTCTATTATGTTTCTTGTTTTTCTTTCCTTCCGAATTTCTTTTTCTTTTCTTCTTACTTTCTTTTCATTTAATTTCCTTTAATATAAACTTTATTTTATATTAAAATTGGTTGCATGCGACCAAGTTCTGGTGGCTCCATATTATGAACAATTCTTCTAAAATTGACACATACATGCTTTTTTTTATAATGTGCAAAATAGACCCCAAAATTTTTTAAATTACAAAATGAAAACCAAAATTCTCAAAATTACATTTAATCCCAAAATCATTTTAAGCTTCCATTCTCTACTAATCTCCGAGCATTGCTCAAAATTATCATTCCTTTATTTTTCAGAGCATATATGATTATTTTAAACAATTCAAAAGGTACCGGATATTTCATTATCCCCGCCTTATAAAAATTTCATCCTCAAAATTTTATCTCGAATTTCATATCACTTATAACCTCTAGGCACTACGCTTATGCTGTGTAACTCTCATAACTACTAAATAATAGGTGAGCTACATCTAACCTTCTTTCCTAATTCATTCTGATGAATACTCGAACGTAACAATTAAATTATAAATTGTAATGTTAAACTCAAATGGTTATCACTTGCGCTCTAATCGTTCCAGTACTTCACGAACAATGACTTAGCTAATATGAAACTCACTGAAGTGAATTTGCACCACTCTAAATTCAATGCATTCAAAATGAATTAAATCAATCTCTAATCTAATATGCCTCCATTGTGTTATAGATATGATGTAGCAGATTATACTCTTATGCAATCCACTTAAAATCGCGAGCTTAATTTTAAGCTCAATGTGCACTAAGATACTCAACGATGGTCACATGTGACTTGCACTTCACAAAAGCTAATATGGATAATCAATTCCTAAAAGCACTTACACATCACAAATGATAGAAAAAAAAAATTATAACTACTATGCTTTTGTTACGGACTCTGATATCTCAAATTGATGAGTTTGAACTGTTACCGAATTCGTCATATAGAAATATGCTATCTTAACATAGCGCAATATATGGTTCTGCATTCGCATGTATTGCACTTTCACTGGAGTTTAAGGCTCTAAGTTATCACATCACTTATAATTCACAGTCACATTATTTACCAAAAATCTATAGTCTTATTCTTCGTCCATCTGTTTCAGTTAAATGTTTAAAATCTTTCAGTTCTAAAGACAAGTAACATATGGTCTACTAGTGCATGCTCAGCAAAATCTCAACCTTATACTGAAGCATCAAATAGATTTTCAAAATTTAATCCATGTTCTCAAAGTTTGCTCTCAATCATAATTATCTAAAGCTTAGGAGTCTACATAATATCATATTAGGGAAAGTGAAACTATGCAAATCCTAAGATTAGGTAAAAACACACAAATATAACATACCGCCAATTTCAAAATCACTTGGGAATGAAACACAGTACAATTATGATAATTAAATTAAATACAAGTAACAATCATAACATGTTACCATTTTAAAACACATTAAACAATCATCAATCACAAAGAAATAGCGATGATTATACAACAAAACATCTAACATTACTCACAACAAACAAGTATCTCCAACAAGCATTTGGGGAATAAATAATAACAATACTCGCAATTGAACAACCAAAACGCAAAAATCAACAAAGGAATCATACATATTGCCTCTCAAGATTCACAATACAAATATACGACTTTCAAAAAAAGTGACGAGTACAAAAACAATAGTGTAGGTATGACGAAATAAAGTCAACCCAATGGCTCGAAGCAAATATAATTAGTAGAGGTTATTGGTCCTTAATAGGATTCGTAGCTTTCCCATCGCCAATAGGTCAGATACTGTCACGCCAAGTATGAATAGGTTTGAAATAAGCAAATAAATATCTTGGAATAGGGATAGATGACTTAATATGAATGACATCTTCTCTGACGTCTCAGAGCAAGTTAGCATTCGATTAAGTAACAATTGAATTCAATATACAAAAGAGTAAATGAGATAACAAGGTGGGATTTCACATTTCTTGTCGTACTCTCAAACCAAACTTTCAAACTTGGCACTAGTTGCTTCCCAAAAGTACTATTCTCACTCATAAATCAAAACACTAACATAACTACTACTCATACCTATGAACTTTGAAACACTACTAAGGTTTCCCATGACAGTCCACGATCGCATGATTAGAGGATAACCAATCCATACCTAGTATGATACCAATGTCCAAAACAACAAATGGGATAAGATCCACAGGAAGATCTATATTCCTAACATGAACAAGAAAGTCACAGAGTGTAACATCCCGGAATTTTCCAAAACATTAACGCTCAATCAATCAGTGACACTAAGACAATGATAACCTCAAAACAGATGATCAGTCATCATCAGAGCAACTAACCTTCAATAAAATCATACACTTAATTGGTTTCATAAATAAAATACCAAATTGATATCCTACAAAAATTAAACAATACTCTTCACCCACGCAAGGGTTCTAATAGAAAAACACGGTAACCTAAATTCACTCGCTCGCTTGCCTCTAGTCCAATTTCAAGAAATGTAACGATGGTTACCACTTGTAGAAAGGAAGTCAAAGGAGAGTGAGCTTTCGAGAGCCCAGTAAGGTCGATCAAAGACTTAAAATCACAAAACAATTCGGACGGTTTTTCATATAGAGTCAAACAAAACTTTTTACGAGTGCTTTCAAGCATTTCAACAAATATGAACAAAACGAACAATTTTACATTCAATAACATCTCTTTGAGGGATTTGTCTTCGATGAAACCACTACAATACGATATAAATATAGGGATGAGTATTCAACTCAATCCCTTAAATAATAGTCATTTGAAACACTTCAGGTGTAATGATGAAGGAATGAATAATATTCAAAACATTTCAAGTGCAATAAAACATAAACAGGAAACATTGAACATGAGCAGTACAGAAGCAAAGCCGCCCCGGCAGTGCTGGATACGCGTTACATATGCATATGTACACTGACTAGTCCATTTAGGTACTAGTTAAACCCATCCAACAGACCATCCTTATAACGCCAACAATACAGACTCCCAATTTACTAACTCATGTCAACATTGAGAAACAATAAATAGAATTCAAAACATTTTTATGATAATTGAATCGATAAAACAGATGAGAATAAAAAAACTACGAATTCAAAACGATCGCTTAAGGTTCAAGTTAGGCTTCCATGGACAGGTTTAAAACATCTTTTATATCAGCATAAAATCGAATCAATTTAGTTTGTAACACTGTTCTATAAGCATTTGAAAACAGAATGTCGAAATAGGGTTCGGATAGAATTCCTTACCTCGGTCCAAGCTAAGCGATGCTACCAATCCTCGATCAATATTTTTTGAATAAACCTAGATTGTTAATCCATTTGTTAGAACATAATCTATACTACAATACTATAAACCTAATACTCACTACCCACCACGTGCTCACTTCTAATCCCAAAATAGCGCGACTCTAACGATTCCCACACACAGCTAACCTAACCGAAATCCTCGTACGCTTCTTAAGGAGTAACGATACTCTCAATACACGTTAAGTTATAATTAAACACTTTTATAACTTAAAACATTATAAAAAGGCAAAATATGAAATTTCTGAAATTTTTGAATTAAAACAATTTCTTTAAATGCAAGAAAATCCACAAATAGCCATAATTACTTCCAGCTGCAAACTAAGTCCCATAATTTTTTATACGAACTTTAAAATATATATAAAAATTATAGAAATTAAAAGGCACTAAAACTATTTTTAAATTATTCATTCTGCTCAAACCAATGCGATACGGAAACCATAGTAAATCAACTCCAAAAATCATAAAATTCAAACTCAGTCTTATTTATACCATAAGGACATTACTATAATTTTTCCCAAAACATTTCAGGGTTTTAAGGCTTCAAAACAATTTTCTAATTCTGAAATTATAGAAAATACAAAAATTCATACGATCTCAGAAAATTATAAAACTTTGCCAAGAATTCTAATATGGTCTAACATAGTATAATCTAAATTTTCACGTGTAGAATAAGCGTACGTTAACATATGCACGTGTCAAACTTAACGTCAACCCGTTACCCGATCCGTGCTTCCTTTCTTTTCCCTTTGGTGCTCTCTTACCTAAGGCACTCACTGACCCACTTCCTCACACATGAAACACTACTTGAAAACTAGAAAGATGGATAAGCCTCTTTGTACATAGAAAAGTACATACGCCAGAGAATCCTTGAAACCTTTTCATGGAGAATTTCTTATTCCCAAAAGCATTTCTATTCCTCTTCAAATGCACGGAAATAGCACACTGTACACTGCACCCAAGCACCTAAGCACCCTACTCACATACCCATGCATTCACCACACACCAAACACACACACACACCCATTCATTCACCACACACCAAACACACACACACACACACACACATTCACTTTTTTTTTTTTGCGGCAGACCTACCTGTGCAACCATTACCTGTGCAATCTATTTACTCATGCAGGTTCACACCATTTCCCTTCTTGCACACCACACAACATATCATGGGTCTTCTTCCTCTACCTACTTTGGCTGTGTGCTTCTCCTTCCAAGCCACACAGCACATTTCATGCATCATTACACCCACTACCGCATGGCAGTGGGTTTTCCTCTCCATTTTTTCTCTTTCTTTTTGTTTAACACACTACATACGCACACACGCGCTTATATACATACACAATAAACACCCATCTCCTGAAAATTTCAGTAACCCATTTCACCTTCTTCTTCTCTTTCTCTATAACACTCTATAACACACCCCCTCCTTCACACAAAGCACAGCTGCTACACCCACCATATATATAAAAACATACACTAAAGCACAACCTAAAACCCACACAAAGACACACTTTCACACCCCATACATGTACATCACCTACCTTTGCACGCCCACTGCTGGTCTTCTGTTCTCCTTCTTTTTCTTTCTTCCCACTTAGTCACCCATGAAACCTTCCAAACCCATTGTACACACACATATTCACACAGCTACACACACACACACACACACATATATAAATGTAACACCCGAAAATTTGTCCAATTTATTTAAAAAAATTTAGCGACGAAAATTTTGGTTAGCATTCATATTTCTGTTTAACGCTTTTTAGCGGCTATTAGTGAATCGGGGTTAGGTAACAACCCTTTAAGAATTTTCCGTACACATACATTATAGTCCGTACATATACATTATAGTCAACAATAATTTGGGCCATTTCGTAATAGTAGAAAGTTTGGGTGAAAAATTTGAATGACTAACGAAATCTTAAGGAGGGTTTTGGTAATTATGCTTTTAGGGTTTTATATACATAACCCACGTACTAGAGAGCAGCCCCATCTTGTTCTTCAGAATTCGGTAGAGAGAGAGAAGGGAAAGAAAGGAAGAAGAGAAGTCTATGGACTCGTGAGAAAGGGCGTGCGAATCCGGCGAATTTGAGTTCTTGATTTCTGTAAGCATCCATCCCTCTTATTTTTGCTCTTAGTTTACAGTATTTTAGTGTGTTTAGAGAGCTGTGATGTGGGGGCGGTGTACCTGCGTGTGCAAAGTAGTGAAAGGGAGGTGTAGTGTATAGTGTATGAGTATAAATCTATAAGTGTGAGGAAAGGAATATGGGTTTGTTAATTCAGCCGTGAGTGTACGTGTGTTTGTGTATTATATGTGGGTGTGTGAGTATTGGAGGAGAGGAGGAGCACATGATGATGCTGCCTGATTGGGTTAGGCAGCTTATGTAAATTGAGGAGGTATTGGGTTCCGTAACCACTTGAGTTGGTAATTCGCTTCCACCTTTGGCTTGGCATGGTGGTTTGTGCGAGGGAGTGTTGTTTCTGATTTGTGAGATGAAAGAGAGGCTATGTATATGTTTGTGTTTCAAATGGGTCATGAAAAAAAAAAAAAAGGAAGCAGATGAAAGTGTATATACGTGTGTGCGTGAAATGTATGTAGGTTCAATGGTTGAGTGTGGGTATTTTTATGTGAGATGTGAGGGTGTTGTATGTACTAGAGTGAGTGTAAAACAAGAAAAAGGGGCTGCCCTGAGAGGGTTCTATGTGAGGGGGGGTAAGTTCTGGATCTGGAAAGAGTGGGAGAGGACGAAGACAGGTGAACAGTAATGGGTCTGTGCAGTGCAGTGGTACACTGTGCTTGCACAGTTGTACCACGTGGCTGTTGGGTATTGTACGCTTGTCCAAAAATTCTAAAAATTTACAGGATGATTCTTAGTGCAATATTATAATTTCTGTGAAATTTTCATATTTTTATGATATCGTATGTATTTACTATATTTTCTGCAATTTCAGACATATAAAAATTCTTTGGAGCCTTTAAACCCATGAAAATGTTTTGGAAAAATTATAGTAATGTTTTTATACTATAAGAAAGACTCAGTAAAAGTTTGATAATTTTTGAAGATGATTTGCTATCATTTTCCATATCACATTAAGTTTAGCAAAATGAAAAATAAAGAAATAGTTTTAGTGCCTTTTAAATCTTGATTTTTATTTCTATAATTTTTCTACATATATTAAGGCTTGTATAAAAATTATGAGTCCTTATTTCCAGCTAGAAGCAATTATGGAAATTTATTGGTTTTTAGTGTATTTAAGGAAATTATTTTTAATTCGAAAATAATCAAAAATTACGTTTTTATCCGTTACACAGAGAGTCGTAAAAATAGTCAAAGACTCTCCCAAATGAGTGCTTATCTCAAGGTCAGCCATAAAAGATGGGTTTTCACCCTTAAACATCGGGCAAAAGTCAGGAATACGAAGGAATACAATGCTCCAGAATCAAATAAGAGCATCTAATAACTTAATCGTAAGTGTTTCTGACACCACTTCATTCCATATTACGGCATCTTGAGTATACATAGAATAAAGTCTAGTTGTAGGTTTGAGACGGAAAGTTGACTGATTATCTCTAATAAATAAACATACTCGAACCTGATGTCCACAATGCCACAGCTAAAACATCCTCTAGTAAATCTATAGCATGACTTACCATCATGAATTCTCCCACACATGACACGCTGGATGGCCAGAAAGTGGCCCGTACCCCTGACCAGTGCTCTGTGTAGGTTGGACTCTAGAACTCTACCCAGGTCTAAATCCCTGAGCCAAAACAGGCCTAAATCCGTGATTCTGTCCCATTGTGTTGAAGCATGCCTGAGCTGAAGCGGGCTGGAATCCCTATTATGCTAGTTGTAAGTATTGTTGACGTTTGTTAGCCCCTATATATCTATCCAGGGAAAACTCCTTCCTATCTCTCTTTTGTCCACCCTGTGTTTGCTCATACCCTCTCCAATTGTCAGACTTGAACTGGTCCAAATCACTTGTGAAGTAAACACATTCCATATAACTCATTGAGCTGAAATCACTCCATCTTTCAATCCAGGCCTAAGCCCCAGCTCAGACTTTTGGCATCTATTTGTCTCTGTCGATAACATCCTTCCTGCAAATCTATCGAGACGAGAAAAACCTCATCTCATGCTTGTCTACTGATTCTTGATCTACTTACATCACATTACCAAAATCTCTTAACAATTGCTCATGATAACTCGTTGAAAAAATATACCAATTGAAAAATAATTCCCTAAGTTCCTTGTCATATCAATCAATTACTGATGAGTCAGACTCTTCTCTACCATTTTCCACCATTAATCTACCTCAGTCTCAATTTATAGATAGCAAATTCAATCTTTTGGTTCTTACTACAATGAATTGCTTAAAAAAAACTTTCTCTATTTCATTAATCCAACTTTCTACTTCCATAGGATCCAATGACCCTCAAAAGTTAGTAGCATTTTTTTTTTATTAAACTCACCCAAAATTCTTACTTCTTGAGGTTGTGGCTGTGGGGGGGACTGGATTCGATATTGCTAGCTGCTGGTTAGCCAGATTTTGTGTCATCAGATCAGAATATGGTTCATAGTGTTCAGAATCGCAACCATCAGTTTTGTTATTCCTCCCTATTAGGTCGAGGTGCTTCTCTATCAGGGACCTTCTGACCCTCCGTACAATCTCCACTGTCAGAGCGACGAGTGCGAGCCATACTAATACAATTAACAGTCATTGGACTAATACTAACAATTGTCCAAAGAAAAGTACAATTACAAGTTAAAGGCAAACTTTCTTAACTCTATCATCATCCTACCCCACTCTCATTAACTGAAATCGATTCTTTATCATCCTACCCCACTCTCATTAACTGAAATCGATTCTTTAGAATCGTGTTACCTATACTATGTGGTTACGTGTCTAGAGAATCATATACATATACTCTTAATACAACAAGACTTGACTGCTCTGATACCAACTGTAACGACTCAGAAAATCAGAGCTCTGTCGCGTTGAACTCCCAGAGCATTAAGCTACAACATCATATCAAATCAAACCCTATTTTGATACAAACTCCAGAGCTTCTAAGTAGACATGAACTTCGAACCTTCAAAATACACAGCCTAAAAAATCTTTAACTAATTTTACAGCTTAAAATTTTCAAAACTCAAACTTAGGTTCTTTATAGAACGAAAAATAACAATGTTAACCCATGCAAGGGTCCTATCACTTCAAGTGGGGGGGGGGGGGGGGGGCTCCTGCTCTGATACCAACCGTAACGACTCAGAAAATCAAAGCTTTGTCGCGTTGAACTCCCAGAGCATTAACCTACAACATTGTATCAAATCAAACCCTATTTTGATACAAACTCCAAAGCTTCTAAATAGACATGAACTTCGAACCTTCAAAATACACAGTCTAAAAAATCTTTAACTAATTTAACAGCTTAAAACTTTCAAAACTCAAACTTAGGTTCTTTATAGAACGAAAAACTAACAATGTTAACCCACGCAAGGGTCCTATCATTTAAAGTGGTAGGGGGCGCTCCGGAATCTCACACAGACTCTAAACCCATTGCCGAGTATTCTACAATTGATCATTAACTACAAAAGGGAATCAAACGAAGGGTGAGCTTTTGATAGCTCAGTAAGGTCATTCAAGGAACAACGGAAGGAATTACAAAACGATTCAAAAGTCCATTCAATGATAATGTTTAAAAACATTTCAACAATCATAAACAGTTTGATGATTTCCAAAACGATCATATATACAAAAAATGACCATAAACAATTATAGACATACACTAAAACAAACATTTTAACAATCATCCCAAATTCCAAAACGAGCATTAACAATCATAAATAAATACCAAAACGATCATTTTAAAATTATTTTCAAAGCCATCATTTTAAAATGAAATTATGATTTTCCAAAAGATTTCAAAACGAATATACAGATATTTCAAAGACTATATGGAAAAGGTTTCGAATAATCACAAAATGTTTTATCACAATATGGAGGAAGAGTTTCAACTCAATCCCCTTCAATCAAATATCACGACATTCATTCCAATAAGTTTTCAAAACATTAATTGTAAGATGGTAAACAAATTTAGAAGATATTGATCCTAGGCAGAGGCAATGCACAGAAAGTGTACACATGCATGATGTACGATAACTAGTCTTTTCCATCGTTCAAGGGACTAGCCCGCGTTCCCCGTAGGACGCATGAACAGACCATCCTCATAATAGACCCCCATTATCAACACAAAAGACAATAATCATAGAATCAATAAGAAATTCAATGCTTGACTTGCAATAAAAATGAGCATCAACATTAATTCAAATAGTCGATATCAATTAGGATTTCAATGATAATTAAACATTTTGATATTATTTCATCTCTTAGAATTCAAGAATAGCGTTAAACGAATAGCAAGAAAAAATACAAACAATTATTGAATTTAGGCACAACCATTCAGAAGAATGAATGCAAACAGTTACTGAATTTGCTCAGCATGGAGTAGAAGGCGAGCATCGATAAGATTTTCAAATAACCGATTCAGGTTCAATGTTAGAGTTTGTTTGACAATAACATACTGATATCAATGCATATCTCAGGGCTTGACAATAGTTCTAAGCAAATCGAAAGAATACTTACAAACATAAGTTATCGAAATTAGGATAAGTTAGCGAAGCTAAATTATCTTAGACAAAAAGTCTTATGCTTTAACCTAAACGAAACAAATAAATGTTGAGAATGAAGCCTACACTATGATATTATGAACTAAATAATAAGTCACGCATACTCCCATAATGAACCCCTCACCGGGTTTGTATAATTACATAATTACCTCTTATGTGTAAAATTACCAAAAGTATCTCTCATACTTTAATCACCAGACCAACCTACCATAAATACAATCACTAAAATATCCCTACCATTATAAGTAGAATTATCAAAATACCGCTATTGGGTGGCAAATTATCAAAACACCCCCGGTGACTCTTGCACCGAAAAAATCTCAAAAACACTTCAAAACTCTATTTTAAGTACCCTGAAGTTATTTTTAAGCTAAAAAGTAATTTAAGAAATTTTCGCTCGAAAATCCTGATCTGGTGTCCGGACCAAGCGCTCAGAAGCCAACCTGCTAAAAATAGCAATCGACCAATGGTACGAAACTTTAGGAAATGAAACATCTCAGTATTATAAGGTTTTCACTAAAATTATAAGATTAAAAATAACTTGATTTGTTATACTAAATAATTCAAGAATTCCTCTTAATCGATACCTAATTTGGCGTCCTTCAGAGACATCGAAAAATCTCAAAAATTTTCACAGCATATGTCTCGTAAAATATTAGGGGTCACTATTTTAAACTTTGTCAGATTCTAATCCAAACTATTTATAAAAATTCACATAAAATTGTTTACCCTAACACCCCCCACCCCCACCGCCTTCTTTAGTTACAATTACGGTCCTTTTTCAAATCACAACCCACACATTTTCATCTCCAGAACACACAGTTCATCTTCTTCCTCCAATGGCCAAGACACACACTTCTACCCATCTAAACACCCCCCAAACAACTTAATACACTCTCTAACATATCTAATACACATAAATTACACACATACACATAATACACACAATGACACACATACACATACACCCGAACACACATCCGCATTATAAATATTTAACATACACACTGTCACACAAAACACACACACATCCCCCTTGGCAACACAGAAAACACAAACAATC